>JAUTBS010179717.1:0-19347 GCA_032361285.1 Aequorea victoria | reverse complement strand
TTAATCGATGTGAACATTTTTATCATCAACCAAATGATCATTTCTATCGTTTGAATATTCAAATAAATCAAAAGCATTAAAATGAGTTATATCAATGGGCCCATCATGATCTACACAATTTGTTTCTATTTTTTTCTTTTCTTTTTATTGATAATTGGTAGAGATCCGCTAAATGTTTGAGCGTACGACAGGTACGTGACCAATGCTCTTTCATCACACATTAATAACAAGTATATTCATGCTTTTTGGCGAGCTGTTGTGGTAAACTTTTTTTCACGATTATCTCATTTTTGGTGCAAAGATTTTTTAGGATCATTCTACTTTTGGTAGAATGATTTATTTGCCGATTTCTGAATATATCTTGCACAATTTTGATAATTCTTTCTTCAATGTCCACGATCACGACCTCGTCCACGATGATAAAATAAAATTCTATTTGCTTCAGGAAATGAGATAGCATTCGCTTCAAGGAATTGTGTAGATTCACTTGGACGAGATTGATGATTTTTTTTATCAAAAGCTCATTATTTTCTTCAGCCACGAGAAGACAAGAAATTAGTTTATAATACTTTTGAAAATAACTCTCTCTATATTGTTGTTGCAGGAGCAAAATAGAGGCATGAAATGTGGAGAATGTTTTTTTAAGCATATTATCATCAGTGATTATTTCTCCACATAATTTTAATTTTTAAATAATGCAAAATTGTACTCAATAAATGATTTTAAATCTTGTGATCACAAGTAGATCTAATCATAACGAGCTTTTGAGAAAATTACGATTTTTTGGTACTTGTATCTCTCATTTAAATTACTTTACAAAATACGTAGATCTTTTACTGTGAGATATTCAATTTTTAATTATTCTTGGAGATGACGAAGGATAAAATTATTAATTTTACGTGATCCTGTCGGGATGCGTCATTGCCATCTTTTATTATTGTTCCAAGATTCATAACATCAATATGGATCTCTACATCAAAAATTCAAGACAAATAATTTTTTTTAGAAATATCGAGAGCAACGAATTTCAACTTGGAGAGATTTGACATGATCTATACAAAAGAGTATAATTAGATAAAATATTTAGAAATGCCAAAATACTAAACTTCTAACTTTGATTATTTAGCAACTTGCCAAGTAAAGTAACAATAAAAACATAATATAAATAATTAGGAACATTACATGAATAAAAATGATTTTTCTAACGTATTAAATTGATCTTCATCACCACAGAGATAACAAATATTCAAATGCATATTACAAATACCATCGTAATTAGTGGTGAAATATGCTCACGAAAACAGAACTCTACCACCAATTTATTAAGGTGAAAGTATATCAAAATCATTAAAAGTACAATTCCAACTAATATTATATTGGGAAAGAGTTCCCACAAAAAATTGATGAAATACATTATTGCAGGAACAAGAAGAGAAGTAGTATAATTTTAGTATTTATAGAAATATTTTCAACGGTATTAAACAGTAATCCAACGGTAATTGAACAGTAATCCCAACGACTAGTAAATAAAAGTAAATAACTTTTGAGAAAAATATTTTTTTCTACGTAATTTTTTATAATAATTTTCATTTATTATGTTATTTGCTCAAGCATATAAAAAAATAAATCTTTATAGTTTGGATCTACATATTTTGAACAAATTTGTGAATCAAATTTATAAAAATAAAATAAAATTTTTTATCTTACATGTTTGTATAGACAGATCTGTAAGACAGATCTATAAAAATAAAATAGAAAGTCTTTACCTTACTTATTTTTGCGGACGGGTCTTTTTTTTAGTTGGTTTGAGTTTGGTGTTGTAAATATAACAATAAATTTAAGAAATAAACTTGTAAATATCAAATAAATAATTATTCGGGAACTATTATATATATATATTAATGATCTCCTGGATCATAGATATATATTTCTATATTTCTTTTACAAAAAATTCTCATTTTTAACAAACATAATTTTTATTATGTTTTTCTCTTTCTTTTCTTCTCTTTTTTTTTTCTCTACTTCTCTTCTACATAATACCTTGCTTTTATAGATAAAGAAATAAAACATAAGAATGTTAAACACTATTATATTTTAATGCTTATACTATTATAACCACTTAATAGTTAGTTTTGTGACTAGACATTTAATTTATAACATAACTACTTATATATAAAATTATATTTAAAATTGAAGGAGCCCAATTTAGAATGATTCAGATCTTTTCACATAGGTTCAAGCCCATGGAATATGGGTCAGGTAACAAGGGGAGGATGATCCACTGTGAGTCCGACCCATGAAGAGCGAGAGCCGACCAAAAAGGTAGCTCAGCGCCATAGAAGATGGGCCGAGCTACTCCATCATCAACACCGGAGATGGGCCGAGTATAGCAGAGCAGAATAGGCGTCCGACACCGCAGATTATGGGTCGAGCTTTTCCTTCAGCTGAGATCCGAACATGGCATCCTGAGTAATGGCGAGAGGACTAACAAGGCACCATTAAATACACCATTAATGGGTATTAAATGTGTCATTAATGGAATTTCAGTACTTCATGATGGACATTAAATGTGCCATCAATGGGTATTTAAATGGTTGCTACATCATCATTTTTCTACGAGGGCAGGAGTAGACTTGGTCGAGAATAAGGGGACAACAGAGGCATGGGCATCCAAGACAGGGACATCTTGTTCCCCATAGCACATTTATTGCCTATAAATATGAGGGTTCAAACAATCCACAAAGGTGTGTGCAAAAATATCTAACTCACATATTATTATCTTGAAACTCTTCTTTTCTGATTGGGCTCTGGTTCTAAGTTTGGCTTCTCCTTACTAGTTTTGCCATCGAATGAGAATTTCGGCGAGAACACCCCGTCGAACAATAACCTTGTTCACTCTTTGCAGGACCAAAGATCCATACAAGGAGTGGACCCAGGCCTGGTTTATTTTAACTCGATCCATACAATTCTTGCGAATTCAGGCTCGCACATTTGGTGTCGTCTGTGGGAAGTTCTAAACCAGACAAGCCTAACCGCTATCCATGACATCTCATTCAAAGACAAGCTCAGAAGGAGGTGACGATCGGTCTAGCATAGAGCACAACCATGTGGATAAGATTTCTCCCAAAAGATCAGCTAAGTACTAGGGTAAGAGTCCTGTGCACCAAACACCAAAATGTCTTGAACAAATCTTTGACCAGGAGGTCACTTTTAATCAAACGAGAGACAAAATTGTAGAACTAAAGGCTACTCTAAAGGCCAAACAATGGAAAGAAGGCCCACTGGAGTATGAAGCCACCAGTAGGCACGACCCTGCACATAATAAGTCATGGTCGCCCTCTTTACCAAGAAGAAATCTCACTCCTTGGCCTGATCAAATTCAACAAGTGGGGAGATCGGTCTCAGAGTTTTCTCAGGGCCGAAAGACATGTACTAGGGAAAGAAGCTACCTTCTCTCGGTATAGTGGAGTATAGAAGAGCAGTCTTACACACGTTCATCTCGGCATAGCTCACGAACGAACGATGAACCCTGGTAGGAAAGGGACGGAGGTAGCACTCACTTATCACTCAAGAAAGATGACTTGCCCGGTACCGAGGCTGAGCAACCAACAATTTTTTCTAGTCAACCCGGTCCCTACGCCGAGCTCTTCTTCGGGTAAGTTCCTCTCCACTCCTTACTCAGTCCGGATTGAATTCTTGGCTCCACGCAAAGGGTTTTCACTTCCTAATTTTATCTCATATGATGCAAAAATAGACCCAAACACACACATCAGCCATTTTAGGCAGATGATGACGTTATAGAGCAACAGTGACTCCCTCATGTGTAAGGTCTTTCTATCCAGCTTAAAAGAGACGGGGATGAGATGGTTTGACAATTTATCTGCTGCCCCTGTTAATAGCTGGGGGAGTTGGCCACAACCTTCATAGCTCAGTTCATAACTTGCACTAAAACCCCGAAGGATATTGATGCTATGTTGGCACTCAGGAGGGGTAGGACAAAGGCCCTGCATACATATGCGGGGAAGTACTGTGAAATTTACAATGAGATTTAGCACTGCAATGAAGAGATGACAGTGGTTACATTTAGACTGGTGCTCCTCCCAGACAGTGAGCTCAGAAGCACCCTAACAATGAAGCCACCCAAAAGTATCGTGGAACTAATGAGGAAGGTGGAATAATATGTCCAAAAGGAGGAGGATGCAGGGTTAAGCCCAAAAAGGTCTAGCACTAGGATTGTGGAAAGCCACACAAAATGCCAAAGGGGGATACAAGCCGAACAGACTACTTTGGCCCCACTAAAAATGATGGTGGCTACAAAAACACATGAGTGACTATAAATACCATCTTTAGGGAGCCGATATACAAAATTTTGCCCCACATAAGGGAAAAGTCTTACTTTTTATGGCCACCAAAGATGTTAGAGGCTTCTATCCAGGCAACTATCAGGGATAAAATCAGGTAGAGATGTTACTACCATAAGGAGAGGGGTACAGAACAGAGGATTGTTATGCCTTGAAGAGGCACTTAGAGGATCGAGTGCGCCAGTGGCATCTCAAGGAATTCATTGATAGCCAAGGACAGTCCAGGACTGATAGTACCAATCAGATAGGAAGGGCAGCCCCCGGGACATCCAAAATAGAGGCAATATCTCGGTAATCTATGGCCTGATGCATCATAGTCAGAAAAATGGCCTCAAAGGCCAAGTACAGAAGGCTCGGCACCACCGAGCAGGGATTAGCATTCCAACCACCAAGAGGCTGAGATCCTACACAAGGAAGGCCAAGATCTCTTTTATAGAAGAGGATTCAGATAGTGTCCAGCACCCGCACAATGATGCCCTGGTCATAACATTGAATATGGATAGATTCAATGTCAAACGAGTCTATGTACTATGAGCTTTTCAAGAAGCTCGATCGAGACTATGTACTACGAGCTTGTCAAAAAGCTTGGCATGAGTGAGAAAGACCTTACCCTGTCACTTACTCACTTTGTGGAATTTAATTTGCAGCCGGTATGACCCATAGGGAGAGTGACGATCCCCGTCCGAGTTGGCTCCACTACCATTGAGGCCGACTTCCTCGTAGTGGACGTCCACTCGGCCTACAATGCTATAGTGGGCAAGTCATCGCTACATGAATTGAAGGTCGTACCTTCTATATACCACTAGATGACGAAATTCTCCACGAAAAAGGGCGTAAAGGTCGTACATGGTGACCAAATCGCCTCAAAGGAATGCTTCCTGGCTGAGCTAAAGAGCAAGCAGCACATGGAGAAGGTTCAATTGGTGAAAACCCTTGACCAACAGGTATTAAAGGATGTCGGTACTAAGACCGAATAAAAGGTCATAGAAGACCTCCTCACCATTTCTATCAATGGGGCTAACCCCAAAAAGTTTTTCTTGATCGGTTCATCCATGGGGAAAGAGGAACGGTCCGAAATAATTGCCTTCCTCAATGCTAATATTAAAGATTTTGCGTGGACACCTTATGAGATGTCGAGGGTTGATCCTGCCTTTATTTGTCATAGACTCAATATTAGCCTGACATACAAGCCAGTCAAGCAGAGGAGTCAGAGGTCGGCACCTCAGCATGCCGAAGCAATGGTCGAAGAGGTAGCTAAGTTGTTCGAGGTCGCGACAATCCGAGAGGTTCAATGCCCATATTGGGTATCCAACACAGTGGTGGTCAAGAAGAAGACCGAGAAATGAAGGGTTTGTGTGGACTTCACTAGCCTGAATAAGGTTTACTCGAAGGATAACTTTTTTCTTCAAAAAATAGATCAGCTGGTGGATTCAACGGTCGGACATGCATGAATGAGCTTCCTTGATGCCTATTGAGGATATCACCAAGTCGCTATGTTCGGCCCAGACCAGGAGAAAACTGAATTTCTCACCCTCAGGGAGACCTAATGCTACAAGGTCATGAGCTTTGAATTGAAGAACGCAGGGGCAACGTATTAAAGAATGCTTATGGAAATGTTTGGCAGTCTAATGGGCTGAACAATAGAGGCATACATAAATGACATGGTGTTCGAAACCAAAGAAAAGGGAAGCCACTTAGTCAATCTACAGGAAGTAGTCAACATTCTAAAAAGGTAGAGATCTTGATAAACATATGAACCAATGACTAAGTGGCTAAGTGGCTTTTAGCGTTGACTTAGGTAAATTTTTTGGCTTCTTGGTCACACATAGAGGCATCGAGGCAAACTCAGACCAAATCAGTGCACTTTAGGCTGTGCAAAGGCCAAGTTTAGTGAAATATGTGCAGAACCTAACAGGAATAGCTGCGGCACTAAATCAGTTCATCAGTCGGTCCTCGAATAAGTGCCGACAATTTTTTCAAGTGCTAAAGAAACACACGGGATTCCTTTAGACCAAGGAAGCAAACCGAGCTTTGAAAGCATTAAAAGGGTACCTAGCTGAACCTCCACTCTTATCCACACCGGTGAACGGCGAGGTTCTCGATCTGTACCTAGTCGTATTCCTTCACACCGTAAGCAGTGTCTTTTTCTGGGCCAACGATCACAACCATCAACCCGTTTACTACGTTGGTAAAAAGGTTTTGGATGCCGAGACTCGGTATTTGTCTCTTGAGAAGCTTGTATATGCCTTAGTTGTAGCATCATGGAAACTGATACACTACTTCTAAGCCTACCACATCACCGTCTTAACAAAGTACCCACCCTACTCAGCAAAGCAGATATCACGGGTAGGATCTCTAGATGGGTCATCGAGCTTGGCGAGCATCATATTACATATGAACCAATGACTGCCATCAAAGACGAGATCTTGATAAAGTTTCTAGCCGAGTTTGCTCATTCTTCTAAGACACCTAGCTCGGCAGATGACGAGTCCCCCACCGAGCTAGTGGGGGCAGAGTTAGAGCTCTCAAAGACTAGGAAGGAACCATCATTAGAAGCCTGGAGGCTTCAAGTGAGTGGTGGATCGAATGGTCGGGGGGGAGGACAATAGCGGGAAAGCCATCCCTCGGCCATGAAATAGAGCTAATCTATGCTTCTTTAATCACTAATTTGTAATCGTCCACATATTGCAATAATACAGAGTTTATCTAGCAATATTTTTTCATATAGTCGAACTAGAACAGTTCGTGCCATGCAGGAGTTAGAACAACTCCCAGGGTTAGAATGGTCCTACAGCCGAACTAGAATAGATCTTGTCATACAGCCGAACTAGAATAGTCTGTGCCTTACAGGAGTTAGAACTACTCCCATGATTAGAACGTCCTTACAATCAAACTAGAACAGTTCGTGCGATATACCCAAACTAGAACAGTTTATGCCTTGTAAGAGCTAAAACAACTTCTAGGGTTATAACTGCCCTACAGCTGAACTAGAATAGTTCGTGTCATACAACCAAACTAGAATATTTCGTGCCATGTAAGAGTTAGAACAAGCCCCAGGGTTAGAATAGTTTTACAGTCGAACTAAAACAGTTCATGCCTTGCAGAAGTTAGAACAACTCACAGGATGCGCAAGATGAGATCGGTTAAATACCGAGCTACATTATTCTTGATCGAGAAGGTTAAATACCGAGCTGCGTTATTCTTGACCAAGAAGTTCGATCATATATGAAGCTTTATTGAAGCTTATTGGTGGGCATGTTTATGGAATTACCGAATTAAAATACGCTTGATCGATCGAAACAAAGATGCTTTGAAGCAGTAAGAAAATCCATAGCATATGGGGAATAAAAAAAATTTCATTATATATGATGAGGGCCCGAAGGCTTACAAAAAATGTCAGCTTTTACAACGGAGAAATAGACCGGTGTCAAAAACAAAATACAAAATAAACAAAAGAAAGATACAAGTCCTACACTAAGGGATCACACCTTGATCACTTTGATGCGATCCCCTTCAGCAACAAGCTTGGTGAAGGCAATAAGGTCGGCCTCAGCGGGGATCTCCACCAGCACTTCGACGATTGTTGGAGAGATGGGCTCACTAGTGTACGAGTCGGAAAGAATTTCAATCAAGAGGGGGAATTTTACTAAAATGTTAGCCTTATTGAGCGCGGTCCTATAACCAGCGTACAAGACTTCAGCCTTAATCTTGTGGACTCCGTCCACATAGTTGCCCACTATCTCATTCCAGCCAACTTGCCACATTTGGTCATCACGCTTCTTTCGGGTTGTTTTGACCTTGGTCTGGGCAAGCCGGCTGGCCTCCAGCTTCTTGCTAATATCCCTGAGCTACGATTTCAGGGCCAGTAGCTCGGCAGTTGAAGTAGAGGCTTGGGCCTCCAACTCTTAGGTACGGAGGAGAAAGAAAGCTTGTTCGGCCATCAAGGCCTTGTTCTCGGCCTCCAGGTTGGCCACCTTCTACTCGGCTCCAAGATGGCCTTCTTTCTCCACCTCAAGGCCCCACATGGCCTTCTTCGTCGTTCTTTTAAGTCGGCGGTAGTTGTCCAGCAATGAATGGACGCACTGGAGCCCCTGCACAAGTGATACAAAAATCACTAGGTCTAAGGTAAATGCCTCAAGAAAAAACAAAAATGAAGTGAGCAAAAAGTGCTTACCCAGACCATATACTACATCGTTCGGGCGTAACGATCTATCTCGTCAAAGGTCTCGTGCTCGGCCATGTCCTTGGTGAGGAGGACGACCTTGGACACTTCGAAGGCAATGTTAGGATCAACGCTGCTTTAGGTCGAGAAAGGCATGGGCCCACTGAGCAAGTTTGTTTTTGGAGCCCAGGCCTCCTCGGGCTCGTTGGTGTTGAAGCTCTTGCTTGGGCCCTCAAGGGCCTCCCTCTTTCGCGTGGACCTCGCCAGGTCATTAGCAAGGTCTATGGTTGGGTCCTGCGGCGGGGCCGAGGTAGTCTCATTAGAGGATGGTGCAGCAGAAGAGGGAAGTCGGGAAAGGTCACGGGAAGGCCTGGCAGGTGGAACTATTGTGGTGGATGAGAATGTCTCGGTGGCTCTCTTCGGGGCCGTGTAGAGGTTGATGGAGTTCTTGACCCTCAGCATCTCTGCTTGCTCAGGGAAAGAGCTGAGTTTGGCTTGATGAACGGTGAAGGAAAATATAATTATAAGTATAAAAATAATGAGAAAACTACTAAGTATCAAACCAATTGATAAGACCACCGGCCTGGATAGCCGGTGCGACGAGGAATGTCAAACTCTTCTTCAGAGTGTCCGAATAGAAACTCAAAGGAGCCGTTGACCAGAAGAAAATCGTTGGAGTGCTTATCCGAGTTTGGTAAATCCCAAATCAACTCTGACCCCTTGTCTCTGCACCTAAGGTAGTAGGTGGAGCTTTCCTTGTTTGAAGACAAAGAGTAGCACTCCAAAAACTCGGGAAGGATGAAGTTAATGCAATGACAACAATTCATCTCGGCAATACTATTTTTAATACGAAAAAAAATTATAAAAATTTGGGAAGGACTCAATCGAAGTACGACGAGAGTCTCTCTAAGAAAGGGATCGAGAGAGAACCGAACCCCACCCTCGACGACAGAGATGAGAGGGAATGGGCATCTCCATGCCCGGAAGCATGAAAATATGTCCAACCACTAGGATCGAATAGTTTTAGGGTGACAGAACTAGAAATGTTATACTCATTCCTAAAGATACCTATGGCCTTAGGATCGGCACACATGTATCTAAACTTACTCATTGGTCTACTAAGGTTTATAGGGCCGAGCTAAAAGTATGAAGGGCTAAGGATGCGAAGGACTCGAGACAGAACCAACTAAAAACCCAAAAAAAACCCAAAACAAAGGAAAAATTTCAAAAAACTCAAACAACATGGAAAAAGGAATGGGGTGTAGCAAAGAAGACCGGAGGAAAGAGAAAACAAAAATTAAAACTAAAACAAAAGACGAGGTGACTTACGAGGATGAGGGAGAGTGCGACGATGATGAAATGCGGCAACGACTGGTTAGAACAGCGACGACGAAGGCACAAGGAGACTCTCAGCTCCCTTAGAGAAATTTTTGCAGAGTTTTGGCGAGAATGCAAAAGTGGAGACACAAGGGAGGCTAAGGGGGCTATTTATAAAGCCCCTGGAATCCTAAGGGTCACGTCAGAAGACCTAGGGACGTGTCTGGAGGCGAAAAGACATTTTAGGGATCGAGCAGAGGTCCAATCTGATGAAGACGCGTGGGGTCGAGAAGACAAAATTTGATGCTGAGCTACAATCTCAATGCCCGAGCCCAATAATCCAGAGGGGCAATCAATGTACAACGATCACATCGGAGTACGAAGCGACATCAGCGGTGCTTAGGGAGGCGCGAGCACGCCATCAACGATCGAATAAGGGGACAATATGTAGATTGACAAGACAATGAAGCGATGCCCTTAAATGCAGCCAGGCTCACGTGTTGAACCTCAGTTCAGTGCCATAGAACATGAGCCGAGCGCAGGGAACATCGTATAGGTACCTCAGCGTCGTGGAACATGGGCTGAGCACAGCTAACGACCGACATACAGGCACATCGGTGCCATAGAAAATGGGTCGAACATCCTTACTAAGGCCAAACAACTCCAGTACTCCGTACCGAAGCACGAGAGTTGGGGGAAAATGAAGGGGCCTAATTCAGAATGATCCAGATCTCCTCACATAGGCTCAAACCCATAAAATATGGGTCGCGTTACAATGGGAGGACAACCCATTGTGAATCCGACCCATAAAGAGCGAGAGCTGACCAAGAAGGTAATTTGGGGCCATAGAAGATGGGCCGAGTATAGCAGAGCAGAATAGCTGCTCAGCACTGCGGATTTTGGGCCGAGCTTTCCCTTCGACTGAGATCTGAACATGACAACCTGAGTAATGGTGAGAGGGCTGACTGTCACACCTCAAATTTTAGAACGGTGACCGGTCATAGATCATGGGCCTTAACCCAACTAATCCAAGAAAGCCTTAATTAATTATTTAGCTAACTATATTCTAAAATAATATTACCATAGATTTAATCAATTACAATCTGAATTCATAGATGTGCGTCAAACATCCCAACAATCTTAACAGCTCATAGCCAAATTGATTAACTTTATTCAATAGCGAAAGCAGACATAATTCAATTGTTTAATTTCTTTGAATGCGGAAGCAAAATATAAATGCATAAATGTATGTCCTAGAGGTCTTTATGTTGGATCCCTTGAAGCGGTCGAGTCCATCATAAAGCTTCTCCTTTGATTACCTGAAAATTTAATATTCTACATCAGCAAAAAGCTGGTGAATGGAACATGCATAATAATACAGTTCAAAGCAAGGGTATAAAATAGATTTATATATTAACATAATCATGGCAGGATGTATATACAGTAATATCAAAAAGGTAATCATTCAACTCATCATTTTGTTTCATTCTCATATCATAGTCACATCTTACTATCTCAATTATTTGTCTCATTCCATTTGATTTCATTACATATCATCATATCTCATTTACAATCTCATATCATTAATTCAATTCATAACCTTTTTTCATTGTTTCACTTTACCCCTTATCAATCTTATATACGTATATAGATATGTATTTATGATATATTCATTTCCGTTCATCATTTTCATTCTCGTTTCATTTCATTTTGTTTCCTTTGAAAAATACATACGTTTTTCTTTTCAAGTTGGACGTCAAATGTTCTCATGTCGTATAATAATAATATCATAAAAATATGATAAAGGTGACATACTCATACAAGAGTGGGAATAAATAATCCGACAACAGAAATAATCTGCGCAAATAAAGTATCAATGTCATATTTACTCGGGATCTCTTGACCCTTGGATCCAACATCGACCTTAGAGTCACAACGGGTTGGCGCCCAGAACTTTTCCCTAATCGATTCCGGTTGAGGTCATCGGATTCACACCGGGCTGTCCCTTAACCGTTGAGTCAACTAAAGTCAACGCGGAATCAAATCGGTGCTTTTCCTTAGCTGGCCAAAGTCACCCCCGAAGAGGAACTGTCCTTTGCACTTTTCCATATCCCAAGAAATCATATCTCAAGTCGCACCATAATATATAAGTAAAAGAAATAATCTTCTTTTTCATTATCTTCAATTCAAATATGCCATGAGTTTCGCAGTAGAGTATATCATACATTTCATATATATTCGTAACACTTTTTTTTTTTGTTTATAACACATGTTTTATTTATAACCCATACTTCACAATTTTATTCATTAGTACCTTCCATCATATATTTCATTATATTTTATAAGAAAACGTTTTATTTAGAACTCTTTCTTATTATAGGAAAACAGTTAGTGAGGAAACTCATTATTATTCTTTTAAGAAGACTTCTAGTATGAAAACACCATTTAAACCTTAAAGAGGAAAATAATTTAATAAGAAGTCTTTCTATTAAATTCCTTAGAAACACACTTTGGCTAGAACTCCTTTTCACACTTTTTATTTAGTTTTATAGGGAACGTTTTAGCAGGAACCTCTTCCTTAATACTTTAATGTGTAAGAAAATATTTTAGTAGGAAACTTCTTTTTAATACTTTTTCTTTAGTTTTCATAGGATGTCCATGTTTATAGGACATTTTAATAAGAATACTATTTGTTTAGTTTTATAAGAAAATATTGTAGTAAGGAACTCTTTGAAATACCGTTTATTTAATTTTAATAGAAAAACATGTTGGTAGAAAGCACTCTTCATTTAATAGGAGAATATATTGACAAGAGCCACTAAAAATTAAGAAAACGTTTTGGTAAGAATTATTTTCCGTAAAAAAATATTTTGGTAAGAAATACTTTTTATAAGAAAACGTTTTAGTAAGAATTAATTTTTATTGTATTTTAAAGGAAAATATTTTAGTAAGAACTTTTTAAATTCTTTAGAAAGACATTCAGAGTAAGAACTCCTTTTTATTCAATAGAAAAATAGTTTTCATGATATATAGGATATTGAAGTTGTAAGAACAATGATGACAAACCTTCCTATAACATTTTTTATTTAATAGTTTGTTCAAGATTGTAAGGTAAATGATAATGACCTTTTCATAACGCTTTTCATCATACTTTTCATTTGGTTCCGTTATCTATGGTTTAGCAAATTATCACATCAATTCAATGGTATAGAAACCACTTGTAATCATTCGTTTAAGAAACTTTTTCACAACATGTATATCGTGATTTTTTAGATCATATACTTTTAAAGTTATTACACAATTCTCTTGCAAGTCATTTAGGGTATATAAAATTTTATTTCAAGTATGCCCAATTAACCCATTATCAATAAAATAGTTCTATCATGATTTTGAATAAAACAATTTACATAATTTAAAGCATTAAAACATTACTTGACATCAAGTTTGGGGATATAGGAAGTTTAATGGAAAATACGTAGCATGAGAGCCACTCACCAGATATCCAAGCTAAGCAATAAAGCAATAAAATTTAATCTACGTCAACCTGATTTATGATACAACAACCAAGATAGATTTCCAAGTTAATAACTAAATTAACTAACGAAACGGACCCTTAACCCTTTGATATTTTCCACATTGGTTTATGGTGTTAAATTAATCTTCAATTAATTTATTTTATCATTTAATTGATGCCCAAACAGGGCCTAGACATTTAGAATTAATTTTGGAATTTTTCTTTATTTTACTCGGCTAATGAGTTGACACAAAGGGCCTTGTGTCGACCCAAAATAGGTCAAAAGGCAGGTCTGGGTCGACACCACAGAGGTTGTGGGTCGACCCAAAGTGCTCTGTCAAGTCTCAAAGGGGCAGTGGGTCGACTCATGGGGTCTCTGAGTTGACCCAAGATGGTCTGTCAAGTGTCAAGGGTCGATGGCAATGGGCGCTGGTGTCGACCCTGGTATGTCACGGTCACTGTAAGTCGACACCAAGGGGCTTGGGTCGACTCATGGGGCATACAAGGCACTGTGGGTTGACCCATGAAGCTAGTGAGTCGACCCCAAAGGTAAGGCAGAGGCATTGGGTCGACTCAAATGGTGTGTGAGTCGATCCAAAGGGTCAATTGGTCTCGGCATGGTCACATGTGTCGGCCCAACTAGTCTATGAGTCGACACAAGGCATGGCAGTCGCCATGTGTCGACTCATGGGAGCCATAAGTCGACCCAAAAACTCGGGAGTCTTCTCCTACGTTGCTTGGGTCGACTCACTGAAGGCATGAGTCGATCCAAATGCTCACAACAGCCATTAATGGCACTGGAGTTTTGGTTTTTCTTGGATTTCTTATCTGTTTTAGCATTCTAATCATTTTTAAGGATGTTTTATTTTACTTTAGGATTACCTAGACTTATTTTATTAATTATTTACATCATATTTTCATATTATTATCTTTGGTTATAAATATATATGTAACTGTTAAGTAATATATATATATATATATACATGAATCTCCATTAACAAGGCTCTGTCTCTGATTCTCAAAGGTGTAAACATGACATAATTATGTTTATTCGTGGGTTTTGTGGTATGATTTAACAAATTAACTATAATCTATTAAATAATGATATACATATATATACGTTTTCACTGTGAACCCAAAAACCGAAAACAGGGGAGTTATCTAACATGCAATCACCGAATAATGATGAAGATCCCACGAGGATGATCATGTGGTGGTGCCTCCAATGTTCCAGGCCAAAGCTTGGTGGTGGTGGCAGAGGTGGTTGGCAGTGCACGGCGATGGTGCCGTGTATAGTGGTGGCTGGGCAGAGGGTGATCGCGTGAGAGATTTACAGAGGGAGAGATGGAGAGAGTTCTGAGGTTGCTCCCATATAAATTGGGGTAAGGATCCCCAAAATCAGGAACCCCTCCGTGATCTTCTCCTCAAAATCTTCCAACTTCCCAAAACTAAAACCATAAGAATAGGAAACGTTTGACTTATTCTGAACAAACTGCCACAGCTGGCAATCTAATTCCCTTTTTCCTTTTTAATTCAAACTCTTTTCTTTATTCTTTTATTCCTCCTTCTTTTATCAATTTAATAATTATAAAAATCTGATTTGTAGATATTCTAGAATCTTCTTTATTTACTTTATTTAAAAAAAAATTATTTTAATTGGTTTATTTGTAAATTAGTTAGTTTTATTTTAGTTAATTCATTTATGTTTGTTGTTATGGTTTACTTAGTTTATTTATGGTTCTCATTACTATTATTTATTTGCTAGTGTATTAAAATTTCAAAATTTCTACCAATTTAATTAAACAATTTCTCATAATTCATTTCAATTAAATAATTTATTATTAAAATTTCTCGGATTTTACACCAATCCTTCCTTACCTCTGCCCTAGAAGACATTCATACCAAACTTGACCATCTTGTTGACATAAACAAGAAACTTAATGAAAGAATGAACTTCTATGAGTTTCAAGTTAAAAAAACTCCAAGCAAAACAAGAACAAATGGTCAGTGAGCAACTAAGGCTCAATCATATTCTGTTTAACCTCAATAATCGAATAGATGGTGTATGCCTAACTGGCCTCACCCTGGGTAAAGACATGAAGATGAAAATAAATGAGTTCCAAGCTATCAGTACTGCACTCATCAAAAGTATACGCACTGAGTACGAGCATGGAAACACTGGTAGAATAAATGCAGTCTTGAAAAAAATTTAAGACTTCATGGAATGGGCTGCAAAAAGACTAGAAACCCCAGAAGAAAAAACTGAAAAGTTGTCTCAAGAAAGCCTCAAACAAGCAATGGCTCCTGTCAAAGGAGTTTTCATTGATAAAATCTCGACCACAGACTTCAAGGCAGCCTCTTCCAAGAAAAAGGGACAATCTTCGGGCAAATGCAAGGTCAAAATGACTAAATCAGACCAGGCCAAGGAGAAAACAGACTTCTTTAATTCGGAGTTGTTTGATCTATGGAAAAAGAAAGAAAAGAAGAAAGTAGCACGTACAAACGCAAACAAAAACCAAAAGAAGAAACTCAAACCGAACGCAACAAGAAATGAAAGAAATAAATGAGAGACGAATATTTCTAAACATTCTTTTTCCTTTATGTATTTGTTTTAGGCTCTATAACAGAACATTCATATGAAATGGAATAATTTTTTTTGTCTCCTCTCTTTTTGTACTTGTTATGAATAGCTAAATTCTTATTTATGGATAATATCTCTGAATATATGCATATTTTCTATTTTTTTCACCCTTGTCTTTTTGAGATGACAAAGGGGAGAAAGAAAATAAAAGAGATAAAAGAGAAAAATCGTAATGATTTAAGAAAGATAAACCAGAAAAATAGAAACAAGAAACAGTAATGGAACAAGAAAACCAATAGTGATTTTTTTTAATGCTCAATCTTTAAATCAATTGGTATTATCTATTCATCTGTTCAATTGGTATCATATTTCATCTGTTAAAAAATTATAGTGAAAATTTGATACTATCATGCTTTGGATTAAAGTCTCTCTTATATGTAGTTACAATAATGTATTTAAATCATTGGAATCAAAATTATCACAAACATGTATCGACCATGAATACATCTTATTATACTTGTTTGGTATCAAGAAAAAGCTCTATCATGATTTGTTGTATATCTTGAAAAAAAAATTGAAATCTCCTTTAAAAAGGAAGTATATCCTTAGGGGGAGTTTTTCAAAACAATTGATAAAAGTTTTAACAATTATTTTTCTCTCACATTGATAAATGTATATAAATTGTTTGTCATCATCAAAAAGGGGGAGATTATTAGCCCCAAAATTTTTATAATGTATTAATTGATTTTAATGATAACAAACAAAGCCTTAAAGATTTAATATTTTTATCTTTATCAAATTGATTGAAATATCCTTTAAAATGTTAACACCCATAATTGGGGTTGACCATATGTGTTAATAAGTTGTTAAGATATTTCAGGAATCATACCAAACATGACCTAAAGCTCAGAATCAATGAAAATCAGTTATGAAGCTTTTATGTCTTTTTGGGTTGACATAACTGACTTTTGAGTCGACACAGAAGATACATCAATTTGGTATTTTGGCAGTTAGAAGGACATGAGTCGACAAAAAAAAAATATGAGTCAACACAAGATAGACAGAGTCGACACAATGCAACATTTCAGTCAACACAAGACAGCCTCGGTCGACACAAGCATCACATGAGTCGACACAAGTCAAGGCCTGTCAAAGATACAAAGGTATCAACAATTGGAGTCGACACACATAGTACATGAGTCGATACAGAAATAGAACTCCAAAGCCTGAAGCAATTTGAGTCGACACACATCTCTACATGAGTCAACACAACTGAAGTCTGGGAAAAAAAATAGAGGCTAAAATATTTTGAGTCGACACAACCAGTACATGACTTGACACACAGTTGAGAAGCATGGAACTTGAGTCGATACCTCTTCTCATGGGTCGACACAAAGGAAGCAGATTCCGTGATTTGAGGAACTTGAGTCGACACAAGTGCGCGTTCTCAGTGCGCGATTTTCGTAGGATTTGTTTGACTTCCAGCGTGATTTAAGGATCGATTTTAAATTACAAAGGATCGATTTTTGTTATAAAAATGATCCCAAAATATTTCAAATCAGATCACCAAGATTCGAGGAACAAATCAAGAAATATTCCGTTACGTAATTTTGGGGATTTGATGCGAAGAAAAGATGAAAGTTCCAGCGCGATTTCAAAAAGAAAATTTGAGTTGCAATGGCTATTTAAAGATCGAATTTACATTTAAGGATGATTGCAAATCATATCGGATCAAATCAAATAAAATCATTTCTTGATTTTAGGAAGAATCAGATCGTGATATTCAAAAGCTTCAACGGTTATGTTACAGAGGCTATAAAAAGGAATGCTTTGTGATCTCAAAAAGATAGAACTTACAATGCAGAACACAAGAGAGAATTTGATATACAAAGAATCCATCATTCTCATACACTTACTCTGATCTAAAGATCATCAATGAAGCATCAATTATATCAGTTCGTGAGAAGTTCAGTTCTGCCATTTACAGAGAAGTCAATTTTATGAAATTTCATTCTCTGTATTTTTCTTTGACATTTAAGAGCTTACTGTATTATCTGCTCTTCTGATAGAGTATCATACTATTTGATGTTTTGACACCAAAATCACAACAACACTCTGTAAAGTAGAGGTGAGTCACCTGCTACTGATCTTTTTGTGTGGTGTAGCACACAAAGGGGAAGAACCCAAGTACTAGAAGCTGTGAGTTTTGGAAACGTAGCTTGGATCATCTTCTGTAAAAGATCACCAGTGCTAGGAGCAGTGAAAGTTTCGGAACGCAACTGTGTGGATTTTGTAAAGGTTTGGAGTACACACGTAAGTGTTTTGTCCATAGTGAAAAAATTCTCAAGAGATACTTGAGAAGTGGATGTAAACTGAAATAACTGAAACAATATAAATCTTGGTGTCGCTCTCTAACTCTATCATCAATCTCTCGCTTGTATATACATCTATAGGTTACTAGTTTATTACTGTTTTAATTATTACTTTAAAACTCTAAGTATTTTTTAAAAATCATATTCACCCCCCTCTAGGGTCTCCCTTTAGGTAACAGTGTACACGTGTATATATGTACATAAGTATTTTTGAATAAAAATATTAAAGTTTTAGAAAATAAATAATTGTCAATAAATTATTATTTATCTTGATCTTAATATTTTTCTTAAATATAACTAACATAAACTTATTAGTTGTTTACCTATTATATTTTAATTCTTATTTTATTTTATTTTTCAAAAATTAACATATGTAATATATAGAATTGGGATACTAATTTGTTCGAGCTATTTAAAAGGCTTAAATATAAGATTTAAAGTTCAATATTTATGATCATGAATAGCACAAATTCATTCCTTGAATTAAAATGCCCAAATTTATTACTTGTCTCATTTTAATTAGTATGAGTTTTTTATTATTCTTCTTTCCCATTTTCCTCTAGTTAAAGAAAGTAGTTTTTCTACAGTGTAAAATATTACAAAATTAAAATTGGACAAAAGAAAATAAGAAATATGGAAATAATCCAATAAATAAATATACGAATTATGAAATAATAATTTATTATTCTTTAAAAATTATTTATTTATGAACTGCCTCTTTTTTTATTAGTCATTTAAAAATTAGAAATAACTAGAATAAAAACAAACACAATAAATTTTCAGATTAATAGCAAAAAATTACATGCATTCAAATGTAAGTGTAAAATATTTATTATTTTAATAATATTTTAAAATTATCAAACCAATGCAGTTCATAAAAGTCGCACGCCAAGATTTCCCTCTGAAAACCAATACATCAAAGAGAATAAAATAAAAGAGTTGCTTTCTATGAATGGGTGGACATTAGATAAAAGAAGAGAAATAAAACAAACACTAAGCTGTCGTTTGGTAACGGTTATATATATATATATATATATATA
>JAUTBS010179606.1:0-11965 GCA_032361285.1 Aequorea victoria | reverse complement strand
GCAAATCCTTTGTACAGGTTTGGAGTGCACCCGTAAGCACTTTCCCATAGTGGAAACTCAAGTGCGCTTGAGAGAGTAGACGTAGACCGGGATTTAGCCGAACCACTATAAACCTCGTGTCTTGTGGTTTGCTTGTTTCTTTCCCTCATCTCTTTACTTTTCTGCATGTTTTGATTATTCTTTTTAAGCACACACACACCTTAGATTGTTTTATATCGCTTCCGCATTTAGTTTTAACTAAGAATCAAAAGAGATTAAAAAGCGTTTAAGTTTGCTAGTAAACCTATTCACCCCCCTTTAGGTTTCATATCTGGGTCAACAACAAACTCCTCCTCACCAGGGATCTGGAAAATAACTCTCTTCCCGAAATAGTCTAAGGATGCATGATAGGTGGATAGTCAATCCATATCGAGTATAAAATCAAACTCTAGCATGCGTAATGGGATAGCATCTATCACCATCTCTCATCCTTCCACAACTAATGAACACCCTCTAAAGATGGTCTCAATATCCATTTCCTCGCCAAGAGGTGTTGCTATGGTGACTGTGGGGTCTAGACGTTCTTGTGTGACCTCCTCTACCCGTGATATAAAGGTAGGTGCTACAAATGAATGCGTGGATCCCGGATCAACAAGAAGATAAGTATCCCAACTGAAAGCAATAACAGTACCTACCACAACATCCGGGGTCGCCCGTGCATCCTGTCTAGTGATAGCAAATACCCGACCAGGAGCAACTGATCCTTCTGTAATGTCTTTACCTTTGTTCTGCGCTGATGCTGCCAGTCTATATCCCCCGGTCCTTCTGCTACCCATGGAAGAAGCAGCTTGTCTGTCCGACTGCCCATACTGAGTAGATATGTGCCCCGGTTGGTTGCACTGGTAACAAATTATCTCTTTCTTCTTACTGGGGCAATTCTTAACGAAGTGGTCTGTAGCCCCGCACTAATGGCATGGGGAGATTCCCCTTCTCACTCCTACTGAAACCTCCTCCACTTGGATGGTTCCCCTTGAACCCTGTACCCTTCGCATTCAGTTGATGACTTTGGCTTCTAAAAGCCGGTGGTTTGTTTGCATTCTTCTTAGAATCATTCTTTCATGCCTTTCCTGACTATGTACTTCCAAACTTCTATTTCTTGTAATCCTCCATCCTCTCTGTCCCTTCCTTCAGGTCTTTCTCAAATATTGTGGCTTTGTCCACCAGATCTACATAGCTGCCGATTCCTAAGCCCGTCAGCCTAGTCCTGATGGTAAAGTCTAGCCCTCTCTGGAATCTCCTGCATCTAATCTCCTCATCCTGCACAAGGAGAGGTGCATATCAGGACAGCTCTGTGAACTTCATCTCGTACTCTGTCATGCTTAAGCTCTTCTAGGTCAGCTCGATAAACTCCTACTCCTTTTCATACTTATAGGAGACAGGTTTGTATTGCTCCTCAAAGGCCCTTAAGAAATGAGCCTAAGATATCACTTAAGGTGTAGGAGGCTCCACACCTAGATAAGGCAACTTCAGTAGTCTCTCGGTGGCCTCCCACCAATTTGTTGCCTCTCCTTTGAAAACAAGGTTGACTCGCTCGCCCTCCGTCACTTCTAATCGATCTAGAATATAGACCGCATCCTTCAACCATCCCTCTGCTTCAGCTGGGTCAGCAGTCCCGCTGAATTCCTTTGCTCCCAAGTCCCTAAATTGCTAAGCCCAAGAATTGTTGCCCCTTCCCATTTGCATACCCAACAAATGGGTGTTCGTCTCTGTCAGACGGGAGATGGCCTCTAGGATTTGGAGTGTCTGCTGCGCTTGATTACCGGGTTGCCCCTGCTATGGGGGTATCCCTTGGTCCTCCCCACTCTGCTGCCCACGGGCAACCGACTATCCGTCAGAACTTTTCATTCTCTACATAACAAGACGAGAATAGTTATAACCTCAAAACGCAACCTATGATCACAAATAAATAATATCTCTATACAAGGAATGAAGATTAAAGGAACTTTTACCACGTAAGCTTTAAGATCTAAACACATACAACTTAAACTTAACTACCCACTTATGACTCATAGGGTAGTTTTCCCCTAATCTGATAACTCACCATGACTTCTAATAGGAACCTGCGCCTGCAAAACGCATTTCCAATCAGACTTTAAGGCCAGCCAAACAGACGTCTAAAGACAAAGGGTACGACACCCCTAAGTCCTACTACCCACAACCTACGTCGACATAGTGCCAACTCAACATTGTCTACAGAATCTCTCACCTTAAGCTCTAATACCAAAATTATAACACTCCTCTCCCAAATAGGTAATTAATCTCACGTGGGAGGGGTGGTATGGCTCACATAAATCAAATCATAGCATAAAAGTGAAATATATTAAGGGATGCACTCCGCATTGCCCCAAATAAAAGCCATCAACATCCATACTCAAAGGTCAAGCATAACATCCACGAAGGGATACTCCATCCCAAATGCTATATACTAAAAGTAAACTAACTATGTGATACACAATCCCAAACAAGTGCAAAAAGGGAAACTATATCTGTTCACTGTCATTACAATTCCAAATAGGAGTATTACACAAAAACCTTCCTCTCTTCGGCACTAGTGGAACCAAGTCTACTCCGAACCTGAAATCTATAACCACAAGGTTACAGGAGAGTTTGCTTAGTACAAAATAAAATAAGATATAAAAGTGTCACATGTTATGAAACATTTTACAATAAAAGCAACATCACCCACACCTGAAAAAAGGGTTTCTATGCTTCCCAAACATCATGCATTGAAATACATTTTATCAAGTATCGGAACATTTGTATTCACATGTTATACCTCACCACCATACATATGTATAACACCACACTCAACACACACATGTAATGCCCAAGTAGTCGTCTAACCTCACGACCGAGAGTTTCGATGGTACCATAACCTCACTACAATATTTCTATTTTAGAGTGACGTGTACGAGGGTCACTCATATAAAATACTAGTGGTCAGTGTATCCACCCACACACGGGGCTTTTTTCACCATTTGACCTTCACCCTCTTAAGTGAAATGCCTTTAAGGCTATCAAACACCCACAAAAAGGTAAGGCTTCAAGCCCAAGATAACAACCACACAAGGGTCAAGCCTTTAAGGCTATCAGACACCCACACAATGGGTTCTCCGGGATGGTTATCTGCTATCACTTGGCATATATAAACAACACATGCAACTCAAAAAGATACATGTATGATCTCATCATTTACATGAAGCATGCTCACATTTGATAAAAATGGGAAAGAATTTCATTTAAATACTCAAACATGTTTTTAAAGAAAACACCCATGAGATCATTACAACACATGCTATCCAAAACATTTATAAAAAACCATGTCCTCTATATTTCATTTTATATAACTAGTCACTCTCACCTTTTACTTGAAAGTTTCGTGGATAACCTCTTACTTGTTAGTGTTTAGATCTCCCGAACCTAGAGTATACAATAAAACATGTATAAGAAACAATACCACATGGTCCCTACATGTCATGACATTACCCTATGGTTTTCCCAAGGCCCCTAGTTCCCATTGGAATAGGTCCTAGTCTCAACTTAGGAGTTTTCCCACCCTATGGTGCTTGGTAAGGTTGAATTAAGTGATTAAACCTCTTTGAAAATTCTTGGTATTGTTTCAGAGGGTAGATATGACCATTAGGTACATTTTTTCTGAAGAAACCTAAGGCCAAAAGTGGCCACAAAGGCTCAAAAACCCAACAAGAAGGTATGACTTTCAGGTTCACTGCCATGAGACGACTCATGGATGGGTTGGGTCGACTCATGGCTCTCTAGGTCGACTCACTCGATAGTTGGGTTGACTCATGGATGCCACTTGGTGGTTTGGGTCGAGGCGTAGGGCTCCTGCAGTCGATTCATGCGCGCGCGGGAAAGGCCATGAGTCGACAACCCAGCCCCGTGGGTCGACTCATTTCACAACCTATCAAAACAACAGAGGCTGGAAATACCGTGAGTCGACACCCCAGCCCCGTGGGTCGATTAAATGCTCGGCCTATCAAAAGTACCGAGACTTGAAAGTGTTGTGAGTCGACACCCAAGCCCCGTGGGTCGACTTAATGCTCGGTCTGTCAATAGTACCGAGACTATAACTTGCTTGGGTCGACTCATGGGTCTCGTGGGTTGACTCATGCTACAGAAAAACACTCATACTCTATTTTATTTTATTTTCTAGTTTAGGCTCCGTTCGGGCAGTAAAAACATAGTTTCTCTACTTCAAACCAATCCCAAAAACACCCATAAACCCCTTTCATCCATACCCCTCTCATCCAACTCCCCAAAGCTTTTCCCAAAGGCCTTTCTAATCCGATTTAAAAAGGGAGAAACTAGTTTTTCCTCTATTCGAGTACTCAGCCATGGTGAACTCTTACCAATACATGGCCTAGAGCTAAGGGGAGGGTTGAGGGTTAAATACCTAGGTTCTGTACCTCTTTTATGAGTTATATTTCATGATATAATCTCAATGGAAGTTTATGAGTAGATTCTTACCTCAACCCACTCAAGAACACTTCAATGGTGGTTTCACCTTTTCTCTTCTCCTCTTTTCTTTGATTCTTCAATGTATGGTGTAGAGGTACCTCACCACCTCTAGCTCCAAGGTACTCAAAGTTTCTAGGTTGCTCCACTCACTTACCCTCAAGATTTCTCACACAAGAAGAAAAAGAAACCCTAAGAAGGTTTGGGGAAAAAGAAGAAGAAGCCTCAGCTTTTTCTAGAGAGAGAAAGAGTAACCCAAAAATGGGAGAATATTTTCCACTGACAAAACAAGTGGGGGACACGTCTGGGAGGAAAACAAGGGGTAACAGCCCCCAAGGAAGTCCTGACACAAGGATTTGTCCTTTCCCAAAAAGGGTCTTCCCAAATCATAGTCATTCCACACTCCACCCCTTTTTAGGAATTCTTTGAAATTGGTTCCTCTCATTGCTCCAATTCAACAATTGGTCCAAGGCTAAATTATAAATTACCATCCCCAACTCATTAATAATTAAATTTCTTTTTAAAATTCATTTATTAAAACACGGGATGTTACAACCCAAATAAATAAACCATGTCCAAACAGGCCCAACGAGCCAAACCATAACAGGACTCGACCCTAGCAACCCATGAGTCGACCCATGTCCATAACAGCTCTTGGTACTTTTTGCAGGCTATGATTTGAGTTGACCCAACGCCTCTGTGAGTTGACCCAAGTCATTTCAGCTGTTGGTACTTTTGACAGGCAAGGTTTTGAGTAAATCTAACTTGCCCTTGTGTCGACTCAAATGATGACCATTTTCATGAGTCAACCTAAGTGCCATGTGTGTCGACCCAAGTCATCATGACCATGCCAGAGTTGATGCCAGTCGTCCCTCCAGTCGACCCAGCGCCCAAAAGCACCCTCATGAGTCAACCCAAACACTAAATATACACGTCTGAGCTGACATCACTCGACCCAGATGTCGACCCTTGTACGACAACCATCATGAGTCGACCCAACCCATGCTTGAGTTGACCCACCTTAGACCAATACATTTCTGGTACATCCTGAGTCAACCCAGACCTCTATAAGTTGACCTAGAAAAATGACTGGAGCTAAAAAGAGTATTTTAATGGAGAAAAATATTTTTATCTCAGTTCATTAAAAGCCAGAACCTGATCTTCAATGTCCACCTTAACTCAAAAGATTTTATGGGATTTGTTTCTGTTAGTACCTGAATCTGAATGGTCAATAAAGCTTTCAGTTTCCCTCCGGTTAACGCTGCCAAATCCTTCTCCAGGTGCTCCACTTCTGAACCTGAAAAGAGTTAGAATCTAGGCACCTGTGGGGTACCAGCCTAAGACTCTCCGATGCTTAAGTCAGAGAACTGGTCATAGATAAAATCCAATAGAAAGTGTATATGAGGAGTCTAAAGCTTGTAGTTGCGTCCCTTTTTTAGTCTGTATATGCTGACTATTTATAGTTATCCTTGGTTCGGGATCCTTTGGAGAAGATGGGAAGGAATCCCTAAAGATCCAGCTATTCGGCGTGAATCTCAGGATTCACTTTGACCTGATTGCTGATATCTCATGGAGACTGCTGTTTGGAGTGTTTTTAGTCAAGATTATCGGTGTTGCCTTTTTGGTGCGATGTGGGTCACCCATTCGGTTGGTTATCCTGATCGAGTAGTTTTGTTCGACTGAGTACAATTGCCCAACCATGGAGGGAACCTGTACTCGGCTTATCTTCAGGTACATGCTGGTGGACTGACTTTGGTCGGATGAGATATCATTTCACCTACTCTTCCTTCAAATTTTCTCCTTAATACTTGGTTGTCTGTTCACTCGATCGGTGGGAATCGACCGATCAATTTTATCCTTATCAGAAGCCCCTATTTCCGAGTCGTGCTTGCTCAGCGAAGGGAATATCCTCATTCAAAATGATGGTTCATACCGTTGGGACGATGTCATTTTGACTCCCCGAGATGACGATTGCATAGGGTTCTAGGCATCCCTTTCGTTTCTGAAGGCGATGATTTTGGGATGCCAAACGTCCCATCCCTTAAATGAAAATTTTTTCGAGATCTTCTGAAATGGCGCTCCTTTGGCCTTCATTCGACGCATGGCTTCATCTGATCCGTCAGTTTTTAACAAATCAGACGGCTGACGTTGTGCATTTCTGGGGCCTTTGGATTGAGAAACTTTCTTTAATCCTGACCCTTCATGTAATGTCTATATATATACGTGGTTGGGGGTCCTTCATCGGTTCTTTTTGAGTATATAACTTGTGTTCTTTCTTCACTCTCGAGCATCGACCTCTTTCAAGCCCCCGTTCGAGTTTTTATCCATGCTACTCGTTGTCTACTTTGCCCCTGTCATCTCGTTAGTAAGCTTCTCTACCTTGTTTTTCATTTTACTGTTCCTTATTGCATTCGAGCCATTCTAGCCTCTTTTATTTTGGATTCTGAGTCAGAAGTTCTTCCTCATTCTCCTTACTCTGCTCCTTCCCCCTCTTTTTTTGCTAATAGACTCTTGTTTTTCCCTAGGGGGTTTGAACTTTATCCTCAATTGGTGCATTCGTGCCCGATCACCATTCCTTTGAGTTGTTCCTTAGGAGGGTGTCTACCACTGTTCAGTACACTATTCCTCTTTTGAGGAGCACGACCATGGATTTTCCTCAAGAAATCCATTCTTCTGATGGTTCGAGTAGTGAACGGACACCCTGCTCCTTGCCCCCTGCTTGGGAGTCATCCTCAACCGATCGAGGTGATGCCTCGAGTTCGGTTGCTCAGCTGTTTGAGGAGGGCTCTAAGGATTTTGCTGCTGAGCTTATCTCATCGTTCAGTTGAGCGACTGATTTGGTTCATCTTCATTCTTCTCTCTGTTTCCCCCCTACCGTAGAATTTTGACTTGCTCAAAATGACGAGCAGGCGTGCCTGCCCCCTAATGGTAGGTTAGGCCTGTATGAGCATGCCTTTACCGCCGGGCTTAGGTTACCTTTCTCGAGGATAGTTAGGAAACTTTTAGATTTCTTGGGTCTGTCCCTGGGTCAGTTGATGCCCAATGCTTGGAGGATCCTCTATGGGTCAATAATCCTTTGGGATGAAATTTCTGGTGGTGAACATCATCTGTCGGTGGAGGAATTCCTCTACTGCTATCAGCTGAGGGAAAAATAGCTTGGCTGGTACTACTTCTATACTCGATCGGACGATCGAGTCCTTGTTACCGGCTGCCCCTCTTCGAATAAGTTTTGGAAAAAGATGTTCTTTTTTTCTAAAGTCGGCTGGGAATTCCAGCCAGACGAGGTGGTTGGTCCCCATACCCCACGGATTAGGATGAAGTTGGGAAAACCTGATCATGACGCCATCTCTGCTAAACCCGAAATCGATGCTGAGGAGAAGGCCAGAGTAAGGAAGACTGAAGACCACCTTTCTCGGCTGTTCGGTCATCTTGTTACCCCTCACTCGCTGAGTGTTTGGTTGCTCAGCCCTGAGATTCCAGGTGAGTACCTGTGTCTCCTTCGTTTGGCCATTTTTTATTTTTCACTTATATTTTTGTTTATGCTTGGTTTTGATTTTCCTTTACTTTCTTCATTTGTAAGAATATCGAAGAGACCGGTGAGGGTGATTACTCAGAAAACTTTGGCCCGGGTAGCTAAGGAGATCAAGCCCCCAGGATCAAAGAAGCCAAGACTGGACGTGCCTGTGGCTGCCAAGGGTAAGCTCTCGACCATCGTGGAGCTGGACTCCCCCAAGGCTCCTACATCGGAGGTCCCGGTACCTGCTGAAGGGGCTTCCTCAGCTAAGCTCACTGCTCTCAGTCCTCCTACCAAGGTAAGACCCAAACCTTCGAAGGGTCATCAAGCACAGCCCTCGACATCTTGGTTGATTTTGACGTGGCTTTGAATGGGATTATCGCATTCGTTGGGGGCGCTGATCACTCTTTATCGGAGGTGGCGACACTTCCTCTGGCCCGGGAGCTGATGATGGATCTTATTTGGGTAAAAAACCCTTGACGCCCTTCTCTTATTTTCATACGCTTATCTTTCTTTATCTAACAAATTTTTTCTTGATCTTATCCTTTGTAGGCTTGTGCTCGGGCTCATCATATGGCCAGCCATTGTTATCAATGGGAGTGGATTCATGCTGCCAAGGCCAAGAAAGCCGTCACCAAGCTGGGTCAGTACTCGGCTCAAGCTGAGCAGCTGAAGAAAGAGAAGAATGAGGCCCAGAGACTGGTCGATGAGGACATGAAGGACAATGAGTGTCTATTGGCGAAGAGAGCAGTCTTTGAGAAAGAGAAGGCCCAGTTTGAGATGAGGATCTAAGAATTAGAGGCCCGGGTTGCCGTCGAGGTTGCGGCCAAGGAAGGAGCTGTAGAGGCTTTCAAGGCTTCTGAAGACTTTGAGGTGGAGACTGCTGAGTGCTACATTAGCGGCTTCAATATGATGAAAGCCCACGCAATGGCTTCCTTTGAGGACCTGGATTTTTCTCGATTCCATTAGTAGATGGATGATCCAGCGCCTTAGGGAGATGACTCGATCATAGGAGCCACTGACAAGCTCGCAACCTGACTCCTTCGTAGTTTTCTTTTTTATGTAACTTTTAGATATTTCTCTCATTTTTGTATAAGTACACTGTCTTCTTTTTAACATAAGATGTCTCTATTTTTTGGTTTGGATGAATGTCTTTATTTTTTTGCTTTTCGTTTCTGCCAAGTGTTGGACCCCTCAGTCGGTCACTTGGTTGAGCGTTTAGATGGTTTGATTGAATCTCCCCTGACCATCCATTTGCTTTTCTTCCTCCTGGATCCAACTGAAAGATTAGACCCCTCGGTCAGATATCTTAGTTTAACCTTAATTAGGCTGACTAGGTCCCTAAATGACCTAATTCATCAAACTTTGTCTTCGGGCCTTGGTTTGGATGCCTTTGAGTCGATCCAATAATAATTGGGATGAGTAGGTCCTGATATGACCTACTCTATTAGACTTTGTTTTTAGGCCTTGGTTTGGACGCTTTTGAGTCGATCCAACCATAATTGGGCCAAGTAGGTCCTGCTATGACCTACTCTGTTGAATTTTATCTTCGGGCATTGGTTTGGATGCCTTGGAGTTGATCCAATCATAATTGGGCTGAGTAGGTCCTGATATGACCTAATTTGTTAAATTTTATCTTCAGGCCTTGGTTTGGATGCCTTTGAGTCGATCTAACCATAATTGGGCCGAGTAGGTCCTGATATGACCTACTCTGTTGAATTTTGTCTTTGCGCCTTGGTTT
The DNA here is from genome assembly GCA_032361285.1 of Aequorea victoria. Taxonomy (NCBI): domain Eukaryota; kingdom Metazoa; phylum Cnidaria; class Hydrozoa; order Leptothecata; family Aequoreidae; genus Aequorea; species Aequorea victoria. The sequence continues at coordinate 2,195 of JAUTBS010179606.1, read as the reverse complement.
GGATGCCTTTGATTCGATCCAATCATAATTGGGTCGAGTAGGTCCTGATATGACTTACTCTGTTGAACTTTATCTTCGGGCCTTAGTTTGGATGCCTTTAAGTCGATCCAACCATAATTGGGCCGAGTAGGTCCTGATATGACCTACTCTATTTCATTTTGTCTTTGGGCCTTGGTTTGGACGCCTTTGAGTTGATCCAGCCATAATTGGGCCGAGTAGGTCCTGATATGACATACTCTGTTGAACTTTGTCTTCGGGCCTTGGTTTGGACACCTTTGAGTCAATTCAACCATAATTGGGCCGAGTAGGTCCTGATATGACCTACTCTATTGAATTTTGTCTTCAAGCTTTGGTTTGGATGCCTTTGAGTCGATCCAACCATAATTGAGCCGAGTAGGTCCTGGTATGACCTACTCTGTTGAACTTTGTCTTCGGTCCTTGATTTGGACGCCTTTTAGTCGATCCAACCATAATTGGGCCAAGTAGGTCCTGATATGACCTACTCTGTTGAATTTTATCTTTGAGCCTTGGTTTGGACGCCTTTGAGTCAATCCAACCATAATTGGGCCGAGTAGGTTCTGATATGGCCTACTCTGTTGAACTTTGTCTTCGGGCCTTAATTTGGACGCCATTGAGTGGATCCAACCATAATTGGGCCGAGTAGGTCCTAATATGACCTACTCTGTTGAACATTATCTTCGGGCCTTAGTTTGAACGCCTTTGAGTCGATCCAACAATAATTGGGCCGAGTAGGTCCTGATATGACCTACTCTATTGAACTTTGTGGTGTACAATTCTACAGAAGTATGAAGGAACAAAGATGCTTTTATTGCTTTGGTGTTCTTATATATCCTTACTGATAGTACTTTCTGAGGTGCTCGGCATTCCACGCATGTGGTAGTGCCCTTTCGGTTGCATCTTTTAGCCGATACACACCAGACCTCACTGAGTCTTCTACTTGGTATGAACCTTTTCAATTTGGGCCCAACTTGCCTTCTCGTGGATCTTTAGTTGCAAGGAAGACTTTTCGGAGGACCAAGTCTCCTATTCGAAATTCTCTCCTTTTTACATTGTTGTCGTAGTATCTCTTCATCTTCTATTGGTAGCTTGCCTTTCTAGGAGCTGAGGCTTCTTGGGCTTCATCTAACTGGTCCAAACTTTCTTGGAGGATCTGATCATTCTGCTTTTCGTCGAAATTAGCTATTCGGTGGCTCGTTAAACCGAATTCCACATGGATGATCACCTCACTTTCGTAGGTAAGCATAAAGGGGGTTTCTCCCGTTGGTGTTCGAACAGTGGTCCAATAGGCCCAGAGGACGTTTGGAAGCTCCTCGGCCAAGAGGCCCTTCGCTGTCTCTAGCTTGGTCTTGATTATCTTCAGTATTGTTCGGTTAGTCACCTCAATCTACCCATTAACTTGTAGATGGGCAGGGGAGGAGTACTCGTTCTGGATGCCGAACGAGTCACAGAACTCTCTGAATCTTCTACTGTCGAATTGTCTGCCGTTATCAGTGATAATGGTCTTCGGGATGCCAAATTGACATATGATCTACCTCCACACAAAGACCACTGTCTTCTTATCAGTGATCTTTGGCAATGGCTCGGCTTCTACCCACTTCGTGAAGTAGTCGATTGCTAATATTAGGAATTTTACCTGACCTCTTCCGGTCAAGAATGGCCCGACAATGTCGATTCCCCACTAAGCGAATGGCCATGAAGTGGTGACCATAGTGAGCTCTTTCGGCGGCTGTCTGGGGATGGTTGGAAACTTTTGGCATTTGTCGGCGGCTGTCTAGCCCTTAGGATTTTTCCTGATAGGATCCGAGCACCTGAGTGGTTGCCACATACTCCATCGTGCATCTCTTTCATTATGTACTCAGACTCCTTCTTTGAGATGCATCTCAGGTAGGGGGTCGAGAAACCGCATGTGTAGGTAATGCCATCGATGAGCGTGTATTTGCTTGCTCGATACCTTAATTTTTTGGCTTCGGCTCGATCGGTAGGCAACTATCCCTCTCGAAGAAAGTTGACTATGCCTTCGGCCCAGATAATGCAAACTTGCGCCCAATTCACCGTCAGTGATTCCTTTTTTGGGGTGATGCTCGGCTGGTTCAGGTACTCTATCAATATTCCCCTATCCATCTGTCCCTCGGGAGCTGAGCCCAGTCGGGCAAGGTCGTCGGCTTATTGGTTGA
>JAUTBS010179495.1:0-11965 GCA_032361285.1 Aequorea victoria | reverse complement strand
TGAGACGTGTTCTAGTTGATGGACTGCTGTGGAGGGATCCATGCTCTGACCTCTAGGACATTTCATTTTCACATTATTATATTATTACGTTATTGTTGACATTATGAATTATTGATACTTTAGACATCATTTATGGTGTTATGGGCTATTGACCCAGTTGTTAATAAATGAGATTTAATTCATGAAAATTGTATCTTTATTAAGCATATAATAGCTTATTTCCTATTAAGGCTTACTTGGCTTGTTGTGCTAAGGCCCACATTCCATGGCCAGTCACCATTCCCAAATTATGGCGTGACAACACGAGTCAAGACTTATTCCACTAAAGGCCTTGACTGAACTCCCGACCTTATCTCGATTATGTCTCAAGTTTCTAATTACTAAATACTTAATTTTCTCCCCACATTTAAGATTACAGATACCCAAAAATCAAACTAAATTACTGATAATCCTATTTGATTAACCTCTAAATATTGAGTACCCCCTGCTTAACTTATTGATATGCCACATTAAAAATCCACCTGCAGGGTTTGTCATAATCAAACCTATAGCCCAAGGGAGTATCATCAACCTGAATCGGATGTGCTTTCCATCAGTATAATATTATCATTTGAACACGGAGCACCGACATCCAACTCATTGGTCTTGTTGACCTCAAAAGAAGTCTCACCTATTAGTGAAGCAAAGTGTTGTACGCTAAATGCACACATTTAATAAATACTTCGAGATTAGGAGTTTAAATAATACATAGTAATACGAGGTGTGAATTAATTTATGACAGTCATTACAAAATTAATTATCTCGATGATTCTACTCAATACACACCGAGTATACTAACACATTGAGTCAGAATATTGAATTTCAAATTCAAACCGTTCACTGTAGCCAAGATAAACCTACTAAAAGAATGTGTTACATTCGTTCTAATGGTTTATCCAATTTCATCTAGACTGTGAGTTTTAATTAAAATTATTTTGTCATAACCGATGATTCAATCTTCCGTATGTAAGCCAAACTCTACATACCGAATTAAATACTCGACACAAATAAAGAACGGGCTTGCATAAATATAAAATAAAATATACAAGCATTTATTCTCATTTAGATTCTCATTAAAATAGTTTTTATTGAATAAACAATAAAACATATACAAAAAAGTACGAATTTTAGTATATAATCCCAACAGAAGAAAGATCAAACAAAATCAAATAATAAAACAAAACTTAACCTAAAACTAAAGGTTTCTCTAAGCATGCTCGCATTTAATTACATGTCAAATGGGAGATGACCTCACATTAGTATGCTTTATACAGAAATAAAATAAATATAAAGGCATGCTTGTACTAAAAATATGAAAAAGCCTACTGAAGGACCAGTGGTTTATGAAGAGGTGGCGCACGCCACTCTGAACCCACTGAAAATGACGTGCACCACTATTGCAGAGTGAGCGTGACACTTTTGAGTACTAGAAGGGGCTACTATTTGAGAAAAAAATAGTGTGTTCGTGTGCAAGATTTTTTTGCAATTAGAAGAAAACACGAAACATGACATCTTACGTAGTAAAAGTTTAACATATCACCTAGAAGCCTACGTTTCTTGCATCTTTATATTGGACATACGTATATGAGATGCTAATAATCGATATGATATATTTTTCTAGAATAGAAAGAAAAGATATTGGACAGAAATGAAAACAAAATTGGGGAAAATGAGGTCAATGACCTCTTTCTCCCCTTTATTGATGAAAACTAATTAAAAGGGTGACTTACCAAAAATCTCGATTAACATGAAAGTTTCAGGTGAATGCGCGAGTACTATTTAATGGTCTCCTCAAATGTGATGCATTTTATCTCGGGAAATTCTCCGTACAGCCTCAAGTTGTCAGAATTTGGCCGATATAAGGGAATTCAAGTAGTGTATGGGTTCGTGTTTTGACAGAGTATAGGTGTTGATTCTATCTCAATTCAATTAGTTCAACACCAATTCCTTCATTCATTGCCTATCACGGATTACAGATTCATTCACTCCCTATAAATTGATTACCCTCGAAAGGCTGGGGTGTGGGTTCTATTTATAGAGCTTTGGGCAAGGAAGCTGATCAATGGAAGAAGCTTTCTCTCAAGGTGGCGCGCATCACCTTAGACATGGCGCGTCCCAGGAGGTATATAGTGAGCATTTGGTTGAACTAACTCACGCCACTTTGAGGTGGCATGCTAAAGTTCATGAAAAGTGATGGTGAGCGCTTGGTTTAGAAAAGGTAGTGTGCGCCACCTTAAGGTGGTGCACACTTGGTTCAAAAAGGTGCACCAAGGGTATTTTGGTATTTTGGGGTATTCCTTGGACTTTCGAGATCGTATAAAATTCCCTTCAATGCGATTTATGCATATAGTCATCATCGAAGACCGACCGGACAAGCCTAATGCGGTTTAGTCAATATTGGGGTGTCTACAGTTATTCCTCTTTGACAGAACTCTCATTGCAATGCGTGTGGTAAGTGAATGTCAAAGCTCCATAGACAGTCCCTTTGGCTAAGCCATTCTGAGGCTAGGAAAACAAAACATGCAAAATATGATCGTAATTGAGTTATATCAAGCTTCTTACGTACCATATTTGAAAGGATCAGATCAACGTAGTTCTTAGGATAATGTAAACAATGCAAAGAAAACAAAGGTTAATAACCTGGTGGTTACCGAGCAAAACTATAAAAATAACATTTTAAGGTCACGGGGATGGAAAACAAAACCAAGTCAGTTTACGGTCGTAAAGGACCAGAAGATCAATTTATGGTCTTGAGGGACCGCCTATTTATTTTATTTAAGGTCGTGCAGGACCGAGGTTGTTATTTCGTTTAAGGTCGTGTGGGACCGAGTTTTTTATTCCATTTGAGGTCATGTGGGACTGAGCTTGTTATTTCGTTTAAGGTTGTACATAATTGAGCTTGTTATTTTGTTTAAGGTCGTGCAGGAGTGAGCTTGTTATTTCATCTAAGGTCGTGCATGATAGGTTTACTTAGTTTTAAGTCATGAGACGGACCCAACTACTCAGTTTTAGGTCGTGACACAAACCAAATTAGAGATCTCGAACATGGGAATGAAACCAGATGTGTATGTTGAAAGCCGAGAAGATAATTTTTGATGGTTGGTGATGATTTAAATATTTCTTTTATTGGAGACTGATTCCAAATTTTAGAAATTGGTATATGAACTCATAAATCAGAAGACAGAAGATGGACATGTGGCATGAGCTAGGTGATGTTTAGCCTACCTGGCTTCCTCTTGGCCCAACCTAGTGTGCGACACGTGGTGGTTGATCTACCTAGCGTTCCATTTGGAGGGAAGTGGTGCGCGACATGTGATGATTGGCCTACCTAGCATCGCCTTTTGGGGGAAAGTAGCGCATGATAGGTAGACCTGGTGTTCTTTTTGGAGGAAAGTGGCACGCGCTATGTTAACATGGCACGTCCCCAAAATAAGATGCCACACACTATGTTGCAGGTGAAAGTCGAAGGGTCGACTGGTTTGAGTTAAGTTCACGACCTCCTCACTATTTTGTCTCGACTCCCAGCTACTCTCTCAACTCTATCGTCTCTCTCAACCCTCGATGTCATCAAATGACTGCAAGAGCCATAGTGGCACGAGCCACGAGGTAGGTGGCGCGGGTCGCAGGATGGACCCAGCTCCGAGCAATGGTGCCTGCCTTTTTGGCATGGATTTACCTACAGAGACGGCTATGATGATTCTGGCGGTGACAACCCCGACCGGAGACATGGAGGACCCTTTACAGCCTTCCAGGACCTTGACGAATGATGACTCATTCTTCGAGAACCTGAGCTCTTTTATAGGGCTCATTGAGACTCACTCGAGTCCTTCACACCATCCTGAGGCACCTGGGACCTCATCCTACGCTATGGATGATATTCTTGCTACTGCGAAGACTCTCTATTTGATGGAGGAGGGCGAGCCCATGCGTCACTACGCTGCCGAGGAGCCGATAGTAGACAACCCTCACATTCCTAATCCCTTCTACGGGGTTCTGGCAGCGGACATACCGGGAGGTTTCAACCTAGCCAGGTACGACCCTCTAACACACTCTTTGGAGGTCCATGGGGTGATTCACTCCTCCATTGATGATAATATCGTGGACCTTACACTGCTGCTCCATTCACCGGAGACTCACTTCTCGACGACGAACCGCATGTTATGTTCTAACCCTTCTCTTTTCTTTTCTGTTCATTTTAAATTTAAACCCAAATTATATGCCAAGAATTAAAGAAGAATATGAAATTAGATGTATGAACAAAGTAAGATCGAAGCGTTGGATGAATGATGTCAAGCACCGCCCCGAGCACCAGGCACGGAACATGAGAAAGGGTACATAACCCACCCTTCTTAACAATATTTATACATTAGAAGTTTCACATTGCTTCATTCACACATTCCATAAAGGATTTTATACATGGGCCCAATCGACATTTCGATAATTAAATAGGAGGACTTAACAGCCTCATCAACATTATCATATTAATTACAATCCAAAGAGGAAAAACAAAACGGGGTTTTCAAACCCTATTCCCTACAACCTTTGCTAAAAGCCTAAGACCACAGTGATGTTAGCCCCAAGATTTTATAAATGGCTTATTGATTTTGATGATAACAAACAAAGCCTAAAACAATTATTAAATGCTTATGAAAGATTGACACCCATAATTGGAGTTAACCAAATGATTAATATGTTGTTAAATTTTTTCAGGTATCAATTAATTTATTCCCAAATAGGACTTAAAGATCAAACTTGATGAAAAACATTTTGAAAGCACTCAGCATCTTTTGAGTCAACACACAGGATAATTGAGTCAACACAGAAGAGACAAAGATAGGCAGGTATCTGAACAATGGAAGTTTGGGTCGACACATAGTTCAGATGAGTCGACACAAATTATGTTGAGTCGACACAAAAAGCAGCTAGGTCGACATAGATGAAGGCTACCGAGAACTCAACATCATGAGTCGATACAAAACTCAGATGGGTCGACACAAATTATGATCAATCAAAGGAATACATTTTTTGAGTTGACATAACTCCAAGATGAGTCGACACAAATGAAGAAGCCGTAGCTCGAACAAGTTGAGTCGACACAAATGATGAACAAATGAAGAAGCCGTGGCCTGGACAACATGAGTCGACACAACCTCAAATTGAGTTGACACATAGCCGAGATTCGTAGATCATGAGTCGACACCAATTCTATTTGAGTTGACAGAGCGCAGACAGATTCCATACCTAAGCAACTTGAGTCGACACAACTCCATGTGAGTCGACCCAAGTGCACGATCTTAAAAATTTCAGCGCGCATATCACACGATTTGATGGATGATGTTACAGCTAGATTTGAGGATCCATTTTGACTTTCTGAGTATCAATTTTAACAATGGAAATTAACGAAAATCAGTTGAAGATCAGATCACAAGGTTCATGGAAGAAATCGAGAAAAATTAGTTACACGATTTCAGGAATCCTGATACGAAGCACAGATGGAATGAACAACTTAACTTCAAAAATAATTTTGAATTTCAAACAGATAGTCAGAGGATCACGTTTTTAATGGAAGATCAGATCAAATCAAGTAAAATCAAATCAACAAACGAATTGCTTGATTTAATGAAGAAGATTCGATCGTAATGTTACAAACGGTCATTTTCTGCAATTATAAAAGGACTACTACAACACACAAACAGAACACAAGAACAACTGAGTAATCCAGTACTCAAACACTGAAATAGAAATACATTATTCTCTCATTTACTTTCTGATACAAAAAATATCAACGAAGTCATCAATCACAGTACATCAGAAGTTCTGTTCAGAAAGCTGAGAAACAATGCCACCGTATTCAACTAAAGTTCTCATCTTTCTGTGTTGGCGATTACATTCTAGTACACTCATTGTAAACATTAGCTCTATCAAAGAGAGCCATTCTTTTTTATGTTTTGACATCAACACAATTTACAAACAACTCTGTATAACTGATATAGGTGAGTCACCTGCTATTCAGTTTTGTGTGTGGTGTAAACACACAAAAAAGATCACAAGTGCCAGAAGTCTGGTGACTTTGGAAAGTAGCTTTGTAAATCTTGTTGAAAGGTTTGGAGCACACCCGCAAGTGTTCTGGCATAGTGAAGAAATCTTCAGAGGTGCTTGAGGAGTGGACGTAGGCTAAGTTAAAGACGAACCACTATAAATCCTGGTGTTATTCTCTTTCTCTATCCTCAATCTCTTGCTTACTTATATGTGTATACTTTTAGGTTGCTAGTATTCATTCTTGTTTTAAATAAGTTATTTAAAATTCATTAAAATTTAAAAGACCCTATTCACCCCCCTCTAGGATCGTCATATAACTTAACAATTTGTATCAGAGCCTCGTTTTTTTTTAAGACCTAACAATCTAAGAGGATTCGTATGAAAATCTCTAGTGGAAACACTCTTTCCGAAGAGAAATCCACAAATAGACCTCCCTTATTCAATGGAACAAACTATACCTATTGGAAGGCTAAAATGAAAATATACACACAAGTCTTAGATTACGAACTATGGAAAATCACTCTTTATGGTTCTAAAAGACCAACTAAACTAGTTCATGGAACAACTATGTTCAAAAATGAACTAGAATGAGATGAAAATGATATTAGAGAAATGCAACGAAATTCTAGAGCTATAAATTTGTTATATTGCTCATTAGATCCTAATAAATTTAACAGAATATCTATATATGATACTACCAAAGAGATATGGGATAAATTAGAAGTAACACATGAAGGTACTAATCAAGTGAAAGATTCTAAAAGAAATATGCTTGTACATGAATATGAATTATTCAAAATGAACAAAGAAGAAAACATGTCTAGCATGTTTACACGCTTTACAAATATTATCAATTCTTTGAAATCTCTTGGTAAAGTGTATACTAACTCTGAAAATATGAAGAAAAAAAATTGAGATCCTTACCAAAGGATTGTGATGCTAAGGTCACTGTTATACATGAGGCAAAGAATCTAAACATGTTTGGCCTTGATGAACTAATAATAGGTTCTCTAATGACCCATGAGATAGTCATGCAATGAAGGCTACAAGAAGAAGAGCCAAAATCAAGAAGAGAAGTAGCTTTAAAATGCTCTCAACTAGAATCGTCAAAAAAGGAAGATTCTGGAAATAAAGATGAAGGCATAGCCCTCTTCAGTCGAAGGTTCAACAAGTTTTTGAAGAAATCTAGAAACTTCAAAAAAGAAGACCTTTCAAGAAGGACTTCAACAAAGGCAAAACAAATAAAGGTGATTCAAAGAAAGACCCATTGATATGCTTTGAGTGTAAAAAATCAGGACACTTCAAAGCCTATTGTCCGTTGCTAAAGAAAGACAAATCAAAAAAATTTGGCAAAAAGACAATGAAGGTTACGTGGGATGATTCTGATGAAAGCCAAGATGAATCAATTTCAAGTGATGAGAAAATTGCAAATCTCTGCCTTATAGCAAATGAGAAAGTTGAAAGTGACAATGAGGTAACACTAGACTCCTTCTAGAATGAACTCTATGATGCTTTCAATGATCTGCATGAAGAATTTAAACACTTGAAGTAAAAAAATAAAATTCTTAAAAAAAATGTTACAAGTCTTTCAAAAGAGCTTGAGAATTTACAAAAGATAAATGAAACTTTAAGCATTGACAAGAACACATCTTTACAAAATGATAGAATAAGTTTTTTAAAAAAAGAAAAATGAAAACTTAAAACTAAAAGTAAAAGACATTTTTGAAACTATCACAAAATTTACAAAATGAGAAGAAAGTCAAACTTTTACGACAACAAAGGTGTGTATATAATAAGGCTGGTATAGGTTACAATGAATCAAATGAGAAGAAAATCAAACTTTTACGACAACAAAGGTGTGTATATAATAAGGCTGGTGTAGGTTACAATGAATCAAATGATCAAGAATTTCTAAAAAATTCAACATCTCATATTATATCATGTTGTGATCATTGTGATAGATTAGGACACATTAAAAGGAATTGTAAAGATAAGAATAAAATATGAATTCCTAAGAAAACTATTTCATCTTAGAACTAACATTAAAAGGACCCAAAAATTAAAGGGTATTAAAAGAAAAAGTATTTTGTTGTTTTATTTTGTAGGTATGTTTAAAATTAAATCCACATAAAGATAAGTGATTCTTGGATAGTGGATATTCTCGATACATGACAGGTGACAAAAATAAATTCATCTCCATTTCACCAAAAAATAGAGGACATGTAAGCTTTGGAGACAACTCAAAAGGTAAAATTATCGGAGTTGGCACTATCGGTAAGAACTCATCCTTAGCCATTGAAAATGCTTTACTTGTTAGATTGAAACATAAACTTATTAGCATCAGTCAATTATGTGATAAAGGTTACAAAGTTGTGTTTGAATCAAATGAATGTAGACTAGAAAATATGCATGATAACAAAGTTTTATTCATCGAAGAAAAAGTATGCGATGCGTGTCAATATGGTAAACAAAGTAAAACCTCCTTTAAAAATAAAAATCACATATCAACAACTAGACTTCTGCAACTCTTACATATGGACCTATTTGGTCCTACATCTAAAGGAAGCTTAAGTGAAAAATATTATACTTTTGTTGTAGTGGATGACTACACTAGATACACATGGATAATATTCCTCGCACATAAGAATGAAACTCACATACACTTTATTAAGCTGTGTAAAAGTCTTCAAAATGAAAAGAGATATATGATTAATAATATAAGAAGTGATAAAGGAGGAAAATTTATTAATAAAGAATTTGAAACTTTTTGTGTTGAACTTGGTATTAATCACAACTTCTCTGTACAAAGAACACCTCAACAAAATAGTGTAGTAGAAAGGAAAAATAGAACATTACAAGAAATGACTAGGACAATGTTAAATGAACATAATCTAACTAAATATTTTTGGGCAGAAGCTGTAAATACCGCATGCTATGTATCAAATAGGGTAACCATAAGATCAAAGTTAAATAAAATACCTTATGAAATTTGGCATGGCAGAATACCTAACATTGGATATTTCCATATTTTTAGATGTAAATGTTTCATCTTAAATACCAAAGATAACTTTGGAAAATTTGATGTTAAATCTGATGAATGTATCTTTGTAGGATATTCAACTATAAGTAAAGTCTATAGGGTTTATAATAAAAGAACACAAATAGTTGAAGAACTTTTGCATATTGTTTTTGAAGAAACAAACACACCTAAATCTATTAATGATGATGATCTAGACTTTTTAGGAGAAAGGGTAAATGATATAACACTAGATGTATCACAACCAAACAAAGATACAGAAATATCAAAAGAATTACCACAAATTGAAAATCCTTATAAAAGAGTAATCAAAGATCATCTTAAAGATCAAATCATAGGTGAACCAACCAAATGAGTAACAACTAGATCTTTAGTTAGAGACATATGTAATAATCTTGCCCAAAAATATCTAAGAAGTTGAAAATGATGAATATTGTGTAAATGCAATGTAATAAGAACTAAATCAATTTGAGAGAAATAAAGTATTGACATTAATTCCTAGATCTAAAGATATGTCTGTAATAGGAACGAAATGGGTATTTAGAAATAAAAAGGATGAATGAGGAAACATTGTAAGAAACAAAACTAGACTTGTAGCACAAGGTTATGATTAAGAAGAAGGCATTGACTATGAGAAAGCATATGCTCCAGTGGCTAGACTAGAAGCAATAAGAATGCTATTAGCCTATGCATGTCAAAAGGATTTTACCTTATATCAAATGAATGTCAAAAGTACTTTTCTAAATGGTTATATAAATAAAGAAGTGTATGTAAAATAACCACCTGGTTTTGAAAACTACAAATACCCAGATCATGTGTTTAAGCTAACAAAAGCCTTATATGGATTAAAACAAGCACCTAGAGATTGGTATGAAAGACTAAGTAGTTTCCTAATTCAAAAAAAATTTACAAGAGGAAAATTAGACTCAACGTTATTTGTTAAACAAAAAGGAAAAGATATCTTATTAGTACAAATCTACGTTGATGACATAATTTTTGGATCTACTAATGAAACTCTATGCAAATATTTTGTTACGTTAATGCAGGAATAATTTGAGATGAGTATGATGGGAGAATTAAATTTCTTCTTAGGACTTCAAGTGAAACAAATGAAAGGAGAAACTTTCATAAATCAAGCCAAGTATACAAAGGACTTATTAAAAAGGTTTGATATGAAAGATGAAAAACCATGCACAACACCTATGAGCACGTCAACTGTAATAGACAAAGATGAAAAAGGTAAATCAGTCGACAGTAAAAAATATCGAGGTATGATTGGTAGCCTTCTTTACTTAACTACAAGTCGACCTGATATTATGTTCAGTGTATGTCTATGTGCTAGATATCAGTCAAATCTTAGAGAATCACATCTAATAGCTGTTAAAAGAATTCTTAGATATCTAATAGGATCACCTAGCTTAGGTTTATGGTATCCTAAAAATACATCTCTTGAACTATTAAGCTATTCTGATGCAGACTTTGCTGGTTGTAGATTATATCAAAACAGTACTAGTGGATCATGCCACTTTTTAGGTAACTCTTTAGTATCTTGGTATGGTCGAAGATACTAAAGAGTTACCTACATACAAGGCCTACATAACATACAAGGCCTACATAGCTCAACAGGGCGTCCATCTGTGGCACCCTGAACTTGGATGGCAGGGGCTCGGCCATAATGGCTGCGGAGAATGGCAAGTCCGTCCTTTGGACGAGCTACTGCAATTTTTCCCTCCATAGCTACCATTATGTTATTAAGTTGATCATTAACTTCTCTCAGCTCAACCTCCATAGCCGTATAGACCTCGGTCTTCTAGGGCTGGGTGCCCTCGGCTCGCCTGGGAGCTTGGTTTTGGTTATGAGGATGTGCCCTGCTCTCGACCATATCTTCATTCTCGTTTAGCTCCTCCTTCTCTGGTCCTCACCCCCGATCGTTAGGCTGTTGGTGGACTGCTGGTTGCCTGTCCTTGGGATGAGGAATCCGAGGGGGGAGAAGAGGAATAGGCAGGAGTCGAGTTTTTTCGTCGAGCTTTTGGTTGATGGCTTGGTTTTAATGAACCAGACCTTGGATTAGTTGAGTCAAATCTTTCAGCTGTTGCTCGATATTAGGTGGTGGGTCCCTTTGAGGGTTGCTCTGGTGACGATTTCTTTTAGAGGCCATGGATCGTGTGGCAACCATTCAGATTGCAAAATACCGGGGCGAGAAACAATGATAAGTCGTTCCCACAGACGGCGCCAAATGTTGGTGTCTGAATCTAGATGGTCCTTCGGAGATTAACGTGCTTCCAAAGTGAACGTCGAACTGTTGCTATTCACCGGTTGAGTTCCTACAAAATGTTAGAATATAGGCACTGGTGGGGTGCAGGTCTATGATTCTTTTATGCTAAAGTCAGCGAATAGACAGTATAATAATAACTCTGAGAAAAAGTAGAACTGTATATAGAAATGTCAAGAATGGGGTACCCTTGAAGTTTGCATGTGCCTGCTATTTATAGAGCCGTGGAGGCATGGTTTCTAGGAGGAGTTGGGGGTGAATCCCTGAATATTCAGGATTAGGCTTGATCCTCAGGATGTGATAGAGGCAAATCAGGGATTTGCCTGACCCGAGCATGAATCTCGGGATTTGCATTGATTCGACCACTGATTTGTCGTGGAGACAACTGTTGGAGTGATCTTAGGAGAGATTTACGGTGTCGATCTCAGAACTGACCGTTACGAGTGCACGGCTCGGTTGGTCAGGTTGACCGAGCTCGTTGATTTGGCTGAGCACGTCTTGTGGTCAACCCGAGTGCATGGTCAGGTCGGTATGGTTGGCTGCTGTAGCTTTGTACTTCTCGGTCGGTCAAGGCTGTG
>JAUTBS010179384.1:0-11968 GCA_032361285.1 Aequorea victoria | reverse complement strand
ATATACCTCTCTTTCTCTCTCTTTCTCTGTCGATCTCTCTCTCTCTCTGAGAATAAGTACGGCTGGTTTTTACACAACTGTTTTGCTGAAGTTTCGTGTAATAGCTAGTGTGTCTTTCTTGAAACAGACGTGGGTTTGAGTTGCATGAGAAGGGATATTGAGATTTGGGAAGTGTGAATTATATGCATTCAGGTATACAAACAACTCTCTCGGATAAGCAAGCTTGTGAAAAAGGGTTCTATATATATCCCATTTATATATATATATATGAACGTGTAGATTCATTCTCACATATAACCTACAGCTAGCATAGCTGTGTGTGATCGGTGGAGTGGGACGTGTCTCAGAAAACAACAAGAACAACTTGGTTTCACTGTTCATCAGATGAAATATTTTGTCATGGGTTTGACCGGGCATCGGGTTCATTCATTAATTGTCTCTGTTCTTTGGTTGTCTCCTAGCCAATCGAGTTGGGCCACTTGATACCATTGTTGGGCATATGCTTGTCATCTATTCAGTATTTGATCAAAAGCACGACTGTAATTCACCAGATCAAGAATGAAAACGAAGTACTAAATAGATTAAAGTAATAAGCATACCGAAATAAATTACAGAACTAAGCACAAACTTTTAAGTCACTCTTTTACCGATCTATTTTTTATAGATCAATGCTATGGTGCTAATATTTAATGACTATATTTTGGTACCACATGATCTGCATTTCATGTGTGGTGTTTATGCTATTACACAGATCCATTATTTCATTTGTCATTTAATGATATATCATTGACACATAAAATAATACTTAAATGTGGTCATCAAATAAATAACTATTGCATTATGAATTTTTATATAAGTGAAATTATTGCACATTTTTTTTAAGGGTGGCTACTTCTAGGTAAACTCGTGCATTCCTACCTTTTTTATTACTGAGAGGTTATTTAAGGGTCTTAGCTGGTGATCTAGGATGTTTCTTTTTAAATGATGAAGCTTATGCCCGTCGTCTTAGTGTCGACTTTGACTTCTGTTATTTTTAGGTCATATATATCTTGTATTCAGAGACTGCATTGATTTGCTACTGCTCTATAGCCCCCCACATCGAAACCCACGAAAGTTGAGATTTTAGTGGTAAAAATATGTATTCTCTTTTACTTTTGTCAAAACATGTTCTTAAATTAAAGATTTTAAATGTTGTGATTAGTTTTGTGGTTCATTTGTGTCCTTTGACATTTTCTATTAAATATAACACCTATTACTTCAATGTGATTTTATGAAAGTACTGTATATAGCAATGGTGTGCCACAAAACTCACAACCTTGAATGGTGGAATCAAATAGTACTAAGGTCCTTTTTAGTTTCACTAATTTAGGGCGTTTTTATAATATATTTTTTGTCATATTTTGATTCAAAAATCATTCTTCTTTTATTTCTCTTAACTAGATAAATCTACAAAGCAAAACAATTATGAAAAAGTTTTAAATAAAAAAGACAAAAAATGTTTACAAAAATAAGATTTTTTTTTATTTTTTTTGAACTTTTCTTTTACATTTTAGTCAAATAAAAGGAACTTGTGTGCTGATGGATTGTTTATTGACGACTTTTTTTGGGAAGAAAAGGAACTTGCATAAAACAAAAATACACAATACGAATACGAGTGTCATCAAAGAGTTGATTAAGAATACATAATTAAAGATTTTATCAACATTTTTATGAAACCAATAATGTTAGTCAATTTTAACACAGTTATAGCATCCACTTCCACTTTCACATTCATAATTCCCTTATTAAGAAGTAGACGAAGACCAACTCAAAGGACCCAACACTGAAACAAACCCTAGTTTTCTGTTTCAGTAATCCAAAAAACACACTGATATATATCCATAATGAGACCACCCGCCATAGCTTCACCAAAGGATTAAATCATTCACTCCGCCATCAACACACTGAGCTTGATCCGACCACAGCTAGGATCGAGTAGCTAAACCAGGTTGGATAAAAAACCGCCATTGATCAAAAGCTTTAGCAAGGATATTATATACAGTATTAAGACGAATAGGGTTAGTCAAATCAGGACCGAAAACAATATGATTCCAACACCCCCAAATGTGCCAACAAGCTAGGAGAAAAAATTACGTTCCATTTGATTCCAGAAACATGGGAAGATTTAGATACAAAGCATTCTTTTTAATCCAATCTGCGATGGGGACAGAAAAGGAGGGTTTAGATTGGAAAGGGATAACAAGCTCCGATCAGGAGTTAGCATCCACCAGACAGCTCCTAAGAGTATCAAAATTGGCTGAGGAGCTTGAAAAGCTTTGTTTTCAAGACTTCAATGGTATAACAAGTGCAAATGTTCCTGGATAGAACTTTTCATAAGATGGTTGATATTTGGTTTTGATTGCAATCTTATGCATTGAAACGAAGACTTTCATTTTGTGTGATATATAATGAGTGCCTATTCATTCGTATTTTTGCATCCTTATGCTCTAAAACTTGGCTTCTCTTATTATAAAAATGTATCTTGGTTATTTATATGCATGTAAAATTTAAATACAATCAAGATGTATTTTTTTGTATCTTTTGTGGTTGAAAGTGTGTACTAAGGTCCTGTTTAGAATGTTAAAATGTTAGCCTTTTATTTGGTTTAATTTTTTTAGAAAAAAAATAAAAAATTAGATTATTTGAAATAATTTATTTAAAGTAGTTTTTTGTCTTTTCATTTTTTTTAATAAAATGTCTAATATGTCTTTACTTTTTTTTTTAAATTATAATGTTTGGAATAATTACACGATTTTTTTTGTGGTTAAGAGTTGAGTTGACTTTTGTATTGAGAGTATTATAATTATTTTATTTATAAAAAAAATTAAATTATTTAGAATGTGAATAAATATTTTTTCTTAAAAGAAAAGTGAAAAAGAGTTAGTTTTAAAAGTTGATTTTTTTTTTTTTTGGTAAAAGAAGTAGCTTTTTTGGGATTTTCCAAAAAATATTACAGAAAATTTGGCAGCAATCCCAATATTTGTACTTTTAAAAAGATTAGTCCTGTCTAATAGATTTTAATAAAAGTAGTCATCATTCAATTATATTATTTCAAACTTGCCCTTAACTATAGTGAAATATAGTTGATTTTGACAACTTCATCGGAAGAGAGGGGGCTGTGAATCTTTTCAGACAAAATTTCCTTGCTGGGGCACGGAATAGTTTGGGAGCAAAAGCATGACAATTGCTAAATATGAACATATTTGTTAACTACATCTAATATTTGCATTAGAATATTTATACACCACATATAAATATTTGTACACCATTAGTACTGACAAATGTACTTAATTGATGAGTATGAACAGAACGATCGGTGAAGACCGACTAAGAATTAACTGAACAAAAATAATAGAATCATTCAGATTCAGATTTCAACATTAACAAATTGAATTTGTATGTAAAATTTTCCTTACCATATTATTTTTAGTGAATTTGCTTAAGTGATCAGCAAAATGAGGGTCACACTAGAAAAGAATCTTTATGTATTAATTATCACGGGGTCCTATTTCAGGTACTTGTTTACCAATAGATTTTAAGTTTTTTTTTTTTTTTTTTTTTTGTTTTTCATTAGATCTTTTTTTAATTTTTTATCATTAATATTGACAATTTTAACCCTAAACTTTTTTTTACGCCATTTTTCTCTTTTCTCCCTTCTCTCGTATCTACTATAATACAATAAATACACACGCAACACATATATATATTAGGGTATGATCCGTGCCTAAAGGCACTATCAATATAATTTGATTCTAATTAAAATATATCATATTTTAACACTTTAAATTCGAAAGTAAACACATTATTAACAATATTCAATCATTCATGATAATCGTACCTAAAATATTAAAATAATATCAAAATTTATTATTTATCTTTGAATATGATCAATTTAAAATTATTTTTATTAACATAAATCTCATTACCCAAAATAATCTTTTTAATTATAAGTAAAAAGTTAATTTAAGTTGGATCATAAAGTTAAACTAAATTAAAGTGGACAAAAAATACGTTTGAAAAAAATAAATAAATAAACAACTCATCTTAATCACTTATTTTAATATAGACAATTTTAACCCTATATTTTTTTTTTACGCTATTTTCCTCTTCTCCCCCTTCTCTCGTATCTACTATAATACAATAAATACACACGCATCACATATATACATTTTCAAGGCAAATCAATACAATGGGTTTAACCTGATAGTGGCAGATCTCTCCTCCAACGCCATGGTTTATGTCTCCAACAGACCCAAAGGTGAACCTGTCCTCATTCAGGACGTCCCTCCCGGTACTCATGTCCTCTCCAACGCAAAGCTTGATTTCCCTTGACCTAAGGTCAGCAAATTTACATATATATATATATATATATATATATACTAAAACTTACAAATTATACAAAAATAAGTAATTTCACGGATTAGGTACTAAAAAAGTAAAAATCAAATATATTTTAAAAAACGAGAAATTTTGAAACTTTGAGAAATTTTTCAAATTTTTTAAATTATATCGATTTCAAAATTGAAAAATTTTAAAACTAATAACAAGGTACAATTTTTCAGTTTTTAAAATTGTCTCCAATTCGAAAATAAAGAATCTCTTGGTTTAAAACTAAAAATAAAGTTATTGGTTTAAAAAAAAAAAGATAATCATATTTCTCCATTTCTTTTCTTAATTAGATTTTACATTCATTATGAATTTTATTTAATAGATCTTGACAAATATATTATAATAATAGATACTAAAAATGTAAAATTTCATATATATTTTAAAAATGAGAAATTTTGAAACTAAGGAGAGAGATTTTTCAATTTTTGAAATTGTCTCAATTTCAAAGCTGTGAAATTTTAAAAGTCGTAACCAAGAAGAATTTTTCAGTTTTAAGAATTTTCTAGAATTCAAAAATGAAGAATCTCTTGGTTTAAAAATAAAAGATAAATTAATCAAATTTCTTGTTTTCTTTTTTAAATAAAATTTTATATTCATTATGAATTTCGTATAATAGATGTCGACCAATATATTATAATAATATATATCTTATCCAAAATAAGTAAACATATATTTATTAAAAGTAATAAAATTTTAAAGTTCTAATTAAAAAAATATTCATCTCACCATATCACCTAGACCACGTCACTTATTCGCCACTTTCCCACACGCACTAAAA
Organism: Aequorea victoria; assembly: GCA_032361285.1. Lineage (NCBI taxonomy): Eukaryota > Metazoa > Cnidaria > Hydrozoa > Leptothecata > Aequoreidae > Aequorea > Aequorea victoria. Next base: position 6,762 of record JAUTBS010179384.1, on the reverse strand, counting down.
GTCTCATGCACTTAAAATCTGGGTAACATTCTTCCGAGATAAATTAAATTGAAAAGGCGGGACTTATTCTACTAAAAAAATTAATGATGGAATTTAATTTTAGAAAATTAGAGCTGTTGAGCGGCAGAAGTGTAACAGCCTGTAATTTTTAAATGAAATTTTAAGAAAAGATTAATATTTATTAAGTTTAAAGTAGTATTTAATAATTTAATTACTGGCCCAACTTAATTAAATTGGATAATAAGGGGGGTTTTGATTTGCAAATTATCAAAATGGGTGGAGTGTGGAATAGTTTTATGCTGAATGGAGGTTCTTTTTGGGAAAAACAAAATTTGAATGTTAGGATTTTGGGGGCTTGCCAGCCCCTTATCCCACCCATTTCTATCCCCCACCTGTTGCTGCGCCAAAGAGAAATTCTCCCAAATGAGGAATTTCCTTTTCCCTCTCTAAAATAGCCAAAACCCCTTCTCTCTAAGAAACCTGAAATCTTTTTCTTTCTTTCTACGAAACCTGAGAACTCTTCTTTCAGTCGTGTGAGAACGGTGTGAATGAGTGAGTGAAGCTTGTTCCTTGTATTTTGAGGGCCTAAAGCTGGAAGGAGGAAGTGTGGTTAAACCATCTACAGAGGAACCGAAGGAAAAAGGAGGTAATAAAGGCAGAACCGCCATTGAAGTGACTCTTTGAGTTTCTTGAGGTAAGAATCGTGTTCTCGACTATCATGTATGTTGTACCATGAAATGCCTCCCCTAGTCGAAGTATAGAACCCTTTTCCTCAGCCCTTCCTGGCTCTAGACCCATACATTTGTGAATCTCTTTTTAGCAACTGTTGGGTACTTTAATGGATGAAAAATTGGGTTCCCTTTCTAAAATCTTGTTGGAAAGACCTTTATGAGGAATTTTGGAGTATTGGATGAGATGGGTGTAGAGAAAAGAGGGTTGTAGGAGTTTTTGAGCTTGGGTTGAAGTGGAAAACCGAGTTTTGGTAACCCCAACTAGTAAAACGTCATCCTAAAACCAAATACATTAAGGATAAAATTTGTGATGCATGCCAATATGCCAATATAAAAAATAAAGTAAAATATTCTTCAAAAAAAAGAACCACATATCAACAACTAGGTCTCTACAATTGTTACACATAGATCTATTTAGACCTACATCTAAAGCAAGTCTAAGTGGAAAATATTACACCTTTGTAAGTGTAGATGATTATATTAGATACACATGTATAATATTCCTTGCACATAAGGATGAAATACACGTACATTTTGCTAAATTATGTAAAAGACTTTAAAATAAAAAAGATTGCATGATTAATAACATAAAAAGTGATAGAGGAGGAGAATTCATTAATAGAGATTTTAAAAAATTATGTGATAAAAATGGAATAGGTCACAATTTCTCCGCACCTAGAACACCCCAACAAAACAGCGTAGTTGAAAGAAAGAATAGAACTCTACAAGAAATGACTAGAACAATGCTTAATGAACAAAATCTTGCAAAATATTTTTGGACCGAAGCCGTCAATACCACATGCTATGTATCAAATAGGGTAATTATTAGATCAAAATTAAATAAAATCCCATATGAACTATGATATGGTAGAATACCCAATATTAACTATTTTTATGTGTTTGGATGTAAATGTTTCATATTAAACACACAAAAAATTGAAAAATTTGATGCTAAATCAAATGAGGGTATATTTTTAGGATATTCAACAATAAATAAAACCTATAGAGTATACATTAAAAGAACTCAAATTATTAAAGAATCTATGAATGTTGTGTTTGAAGAAATAAATGCTCCTCTATCCGAAAAGCATGTTGATGATGATTATGTAGAAATAAGAGGAGAACGTGAAAATGATATAACCATTGACGCCTCTTAACAAAATAAAGATGAATAACAATCAAAAGAATAAAATCAACCACAAATTGAGACTACTTATAGAAGGTTAATTAAAGATTATCCAATAGATCAAATTATTAATGAACCAACCAAATGGGTAACCACTCGCTCTTTTATTAGAGATGTATGTAATAATTTAGCATTCATATCATAAATAGAATTCAAAAATAATTAAGAAGCTAAAAATGATAAATATTGAATAAATGTCATGCAAGAAAAATTAAATCAATTTAAAAGAAATAAAGTATGGATCTTAGTTTCTATACCTAAAAATAATACTATCATAGGCACAAAATAAGTTTTTAAAAATAAGAAAGATGAATCAGGCAATATAGTTAGAAACAAAACTAGACTTGTAGCCCAATGTTATAATCAAGAGGAAGTCACAGATTATGAAGAAACGTATGCTCCTGTTGCTAGGTTAGAAGCAATACGTATGTTATTAGTATTTGCATGCCAAAGAAACTTTACATTGTTTCAAATGGACGTTAAAAGCGTTTTCCTAAATGGCTATATAAATGAAGAAGTGTATGTAAAGCAACCTCATGACTTTGAAAATCATAAATATCTAGATCATGTCTTTAAGCTACCAAAAGCATTATATGGGTTGAAACAAACTTCTAGAGTATAGTATGAAAGATTAAGTGCTTTCTTAATACAAAAAGAGTTCTCTAAAGAAAAACTTGATTCAACACTTTTCATGAAACAAAAAAAAAAGATATGTTATTAGTACAGATTTATGTTGATAATATTATCTTTAGATCTACTAATGAAAATTCGTACAAAGAGTTTGCTAAGATTATGCTGAAAGAATTTGAAATGAGCATGATGGGAGAGCTCAACTTCTTTCTTGGATTTCAAATCAAACAAACAAAAGAGTGAAATTTCTTAAATCAAGCTAAGTACACGAAAGAACTTTTAAAAAGGTTTGATATGGAAGATGAAAAATCATGCACAACTCCTATGAGCACATCAACAATAATTGACAAGGACGAGAAAGGTAAATCAGTTGACAGTAAAAAGTATCGAGATGTGATTGGTAATCTTCTTTACTTAACTGCTAGTCGTCCTAATATTATGTTTAGTGTGTGCTTATGTTCTAGATATTAATCTGATCCAAAAAAATCACACCTAGTAGCTGTAAAAAGAATCCTTAGATTTCTTGTAGGATCGACAAACCTATGCTTATGGTATCCCAAGAACACATCTCTTGAATTACTAAGTTATTCGGATGCTGACTGTTAGCCTGAAGGTCTTTCAATCAAGCCTTTAAGCTTGACTTATTTGGTTTTGACTCAACAACATATTGATTTAATCCTTTAAGGAGTTTGTTAGCTAAAATAATCTAATAATCTCTTTGTTTATATGTCTCTACGCATTATATGCTTGACATTATAACATAATCAATTGGGAGATTATTAGTATATATAATAAGTTTAAATCATTATTGTTTGTGCATAATGATCCCAACATTATAACAATTGATTTAAATCTTTGGACTTTTATTTGCAAAATATTCTTGATTATTCAAATGACTTGTCTGTCTATGACAAAGTCTTTTTCAGGATTAAACATGCTTTTATAGTCCAAGTCTCCAGTAAAAAGTCGAGAGAAATGTAAAAGACTTTTGGAGATTGCCCAACCCAAGAACAAAGCTGCATTGCAAAAAAAATCAAAGGTAAAGTTGCAAAGGGTCGACACCAGAAGGAAGCACAGCTAGCCTTGAAGCAGCAGAAAAAGGGTCGACACCAATGGAAGAAGGGTCGACACATCTCTTAGATGTTCCAACAGAAAGGGTCGACACCAAGAGAAAAAGGGTCGACACCAAAACTATTTTAGTGGGTACTGAATTTGAAGAAGTCTGAAATGCATGGAAAGGGTCGACACCAAAGGCAAAAAGGGTCGATACATCATTAAGCCAGCTATTTCAAATCTAGGCCAGAAATGATCGTCACATCATGAAGAAGTGTCGACACATTGGAGCTTCCAGTGGGCATTTTTTTTAAGCCTCATAGAAATCAAAGAAAATGTCGACACAAAGAGTAGAAGTGTCGACACCAGAGGTCTTCTCGTGAGCACCAAAATTATGGGTTTTCAAAATACAAAAAGGGTCGACACCAAGGATGAAAGTGTCGACACCAGCTTGCCCAGAACCTTTTCTGTCGACACCAAAGGTTTTTTTGTGTCGACACTGGCACCGGATCTCAAAAATATTGAAGCATCGTAACGACTAGTTTTTGGACTCCAACGGCTAGTTTATCTTCACCAACCGCTCTATTTCTGATCCAGGGTTTAAATACCATCTTTGAAGATCAAGAGCAAGTATGAAAGTCTAGCAAGAGAGAAGAAAAAAGATCATCACAAAGAAATACTCCAAGATCTAAAACCACTGTGCAAAAGAGCTTATACTCTGTTTTATTCAGAACTTTTTCTGAATTTATTTTTCTATCTTCTCCTCTATACTTTGATTGTAAACCATATTTGAGAGAAAGTGATATTTAGAAGTGAGAGCTCTTCATTGTAAATCATCTCACTAAGAAGATCATCATACTCCTAACATCCTAGAACCTAGTTTCGCTTTACCAACCAAAAGAAGAATAGGCTGCTCTTCGCATTTGTTTGAAGAATGTTGTTTCTTTTCACCCTTATTAAAGAAGGTGGTTACGATTCACCCTTCAAAGAATCTGTAAAAGGTTTTGATTCACCCACAAGAATTCGATAGTAAATTTTCAAGACGCTTGGAGAGTGGACGTAGGTCGAGTTTGACCGAACCACTATAAAAATTGTGTTTGCTTCTCTCTTCCCTTAAACTCCTTAATTTCAGTTCTTTATTTTGCTTATATTTCCGCTGCATAATTAGAATAACTTTAAAAGAATTGAAAGAGTTTAAAAGAGACCAAAAGTTTGCCATCAATCCATTCACCCTCTCCTTTGGGTTGATTTTATCTAAGTTTAATCACCTTAGATTTTCTAACAATTAGTATCAAAGTCTCGTCTCTTATTTTTGACTTAACAGTATAAGAGGATCCTATGGCAACCTCTATTGGAACGACCCGTTCTGAGGGATATTCAACTAACAGGCCTCCATTGTTCTGTAGAACAAATTACAACTACTGAAAAGCAAAAATAAAAATCTATATATAAGCAGTAGATTATGAGTTATGAAAAATCACTGTATATGGTCTTAAGAGACCTATTAAAGAGGGTGAATGAATGATCATTCCAAAAGAAGAATTAGAATGTAATGAAAATGATATTAGAGAAATGCAATGAAACTCTAGAATTATGAATCTACTTTACTGTGCTTTAGATTCAAATGAATTCAATAGAATATCTATATGTGAAACAGCCAAAAAAATTTAGGATAAATTAAAAATAACTCATAAAGGCACAAATCAAGTCAAAAACTCTAAAATAAGTATGCTTGTGCATGAGTATAAATTATTCAAGATGCATAGTAATAAAAATATTTCTAAAATATTTACTCGATTTACTAACATTATTAGTTTTTTTGAAATCTCTTGGCAAAATATATACTAACGTTGAAAATGTGAGAAAAATCCCCAGGTCATTGCCAAAAGGTTGGGATGCAAATTTCACATCAATTCAAGAAACAAAAGACCTCAATGTACTCAGTTTTGATGAACTCATGGGGCCATTGATGACAGATGAGATTGTCATAAAATGAAGGTTAGAAGAAGAGGAATCAAAGGCAAGTCAAGGTAAATCACTAAAATCTGTACAAGAAGAGTAATCTGACAAAAAAGACTCAAGCGACTCCAATGATGAGAATGAAGATATAGCATTCCTTAGCCGAAAGTTAAAGAAGTTTCTTAAAAGGACAAGAAACTTTAAAAGAAAGCATTTTTAGAAGGATTTCAATAAGGGGGAGTCAAGCAAAAGTGATATGACCAAAAAGGAACTCCCTATATGCTTCGAATGTAAGAAATAGGGGCACTTCAAGACATACTGTCATTTTCTAAAGAAAAAGAAGTCCAAAAAATTCAAAAAAAGAGCAATGAAAGCAACATGGGATGACTCGGATGAGAGTCAAGAAGAATCAACGTCAAGCGATGAGGAGATTGTGAATCTCTGTATATGGCGAATGAAAAAGATGATATTGATGATGAGGTAATCTGAAATCCAAATGAATATGATAAACTTTTAAATACTTTTAGTGAATTACATTATGAGCTCGAAAAGATTGAATTAAAAAAAATAACTCTTAAGAAGAAAATCACAAGTCTTTCAAAAGAACTTGAAGAATTAAAAGTTTTAAATGAAATATTAATTTCACAAAAAGATAAATCATCACATAATCATAAAATAACTCTTCTAGAAAAAAAAAAATTAAAAACAAATAATTTATTGAAAATTGTCATAAAGTTTACATTATTTCAAATGGACGTCAAAATTGCTTTCTTAAATGACTATATTAATGAAGAAATATATGTAAAGTAACCTCCCGCTTTTGAAGATCATAAACATCCGAATAATGTGTTTAAATTATCAAAAATTTTATATGGGTTGAAACAAGCTCATAGAGCATGGTATGAAACATTAAGTGAATTCTTAATACAAAATGAGTTTTATAGAGGAAAACTTGATTCTATACTTTTCATTAAACAAAAAAGAAAAGACATACTTTTAGTATAAATTTATGTTGATGATATTATTTTTGAAGTTACTAATGAAAGCTTGTGCAAAGAGTTTGCTAAGACTATGTAAGAACAATTTAAAATGAGCATGATGAGTGAGCTCAATTTCTTTCTTGAATTTCAAATCAAGCAAACAAATAATAGAATCTTCATAAATCAAGTCAAGTACACAAAAGAGTAATTAAAGAGGTTTGAA
>JAUTBS010179273.1:0-11968 GCA_032361285.1 Aequorea victoria | reverse complement strand
CCAGATTACACAGACTTGTGCTAAGCTCACTACTAGTGGTGTCCCTTTCTGGGTGATGCTCGGCTGGGTCAGGTACTCTGTTAATACTCCTCTACCCATCTACCTCTCGGGAGATGAGGCCAGCCGAGCAAGATCACCCGCTCGCTAGTCTTGATCTACGGGGATCCTCTCAATTAAGAACTTATCGAACTGAACTTTCAACTCTTCGGTGATAAGTTTGTAAGCCTTCATTTGATCTTCTCGCGCTTCGTACTATCCTTGGATTTGATCGATCACTAGCTATGAATTACTAAGGAGTCTGACCTGTGTTGCCCCTAATGCTAGTGCCAATCTGAGGCCTGCTATGATAGCCTTGTACTCATCTTCATTGTTGGTCACTCAAAAATCAAAGCGTATGGAATATTCCAATTCGTCTTTTTATGGGGAGATGAGGATGAGACTAGCGCCACTGGCCGATTGGTTTATGGATCCATCCATGCTAATTGTCCATACCCGGCAAGCGTTAAAGGCTACCTCAGCCCCTGGGTCGGTAGTCGAGGGATTGGTCTCCAATGGAACGGGAAGCTGCTCGGCGGGTGGGGTCTCGATCGTGAACTCTGCAATGAATTCTGCCACTTCTTATCCTTTAATGGCCGGTCATGGTCGGTACTGGATGTCGAACTCACCTAGCTCCATTGACCACTAAGCCAGGCGGCCTGAGGTCTCTAGCCTTTACAGTATCTATCGTAATGGTTGATCGGTCAACACGACTATGGTGTAAGCTTGGAAGTAAGGGTATAACCGTCTGGCTGAGATAACCAATGTGAACGCCAACTGCTCTACCCGAGGGTATCTAGATTTTTCTCCTCGAAATGCTCATCTTGTGTAGTAAATGAGCCTTTGAGCCCCTTCATCTTCTTGGATAAGTGTCGAGCTCACTACCATTTGGGAGATGGCCAAGTAGAGTAAGAGCTCCTCTCTAAGAACTACTCGGAAGAGTAGTGGGAGAGAGGCTAAGTATATCTTGAGGTCGGCGAATGCTTGCTCACAAGCTTCAGTCCAATCGAATATTTTTTTCAAGACATCGAAGAAGGGTGTGCATCGGTCGATCACCTTGGATATGAACCAGTTTAAGGCAGCTAGCGGAATGGTGAGCTTCTGTACTTCCTTAGTCGTCTTTGGGGTTGCATCTCCAGAACGACTTTAATCTTCTTGGGATTGGCCTCAATCTCACGTTTGCTGACCATGATCCTGAGAAACTTGCCTTCTGATACCCCAAATGCACATTTGTCTGGATTTAACTTCATATTAAAGTCATGCAGTGCCTGAAAAGTTTCTTCGAGATCTGTGAGGTGATCAGCATCTTCTCTGCTATTTGTCAACATGTCATCAACGTAGACCTCCACATTTCTTCCGATTTGTTTCTTAAAGATAAGGTTGACGAGGTGCTGCTAAGTTGCCCCGGCATTCTTGAGGCTGAATGAAATAACTCTGTAGCAATAGATCCCTCGGTCTGTGATAAATGAGGTCTTCTCTTGGTCAGCTTCATTCATTAGGATCTCATTGCAGCCCGAGAAGGCATCCATGAAGTTGAGGAGTTCATGACCGCTGGTGGAATCCACTAGCTGGTCAATCCGCAAGAGAAGATAGTTATCCTTCGGGCAAGCCTTATTCAGGTCGGTGAAGTCAATGTACATTCTTCATTTGCCATTTGATTTCTTTACCAGGACTACATTGGCTAACCAATCGAGATATTTTACTTCTCAAATGAATTCAACATTCAGCAGTTGCTCGACCTCACCAATTATGGCCTCGTTCCTTTCCTTAGTGAAAATTCATTGTTTTTGCTTGACTGACTTGTGGAGCCGATCGACACATAGGTGATGTGTGACCACCTCAGGGCTGATCCCAGTCATATCTTCGTGTGTCCAGGAAAAGATAGATTGGTGCTTCTTTAAGAAACGGATCAACTCAGCCTGTATATCAGGGGAAAGGGCTAACCCGATCTAGACTTCTCTGTCTGGTCTGATTTCATCTAGGTTAACCTTGAGGAGGTCTTCCACTGGTTCCTCTCTTCGAACAAGCTCCTCGTCTTGGACCTTGGCCGTATCGAGGGTCAGGGTCTCCTTCAGCTTGGGCCCTCGAAAAGAGGTGTTGTAACACTCTCGGGCTGTTGACTAGTCGGCTCTGAGCTCTGCCACTCATTGGTCGGTTGGGTATTTGAGCATTAGGTGGTAGGTCGACGTCATGACTTCCAGCTGATTGAGGGTCGATCACCCTAGGATGGCATTACAGGCTGAAGGGCAATCCATGACCAAGAAGTTGACCATCTGAGTCGACTGCTTTGAATTAGAGCCGATCGTAAGGGGTAATTCGATCGACTCTAGGGGCTGTATGTTTTCTCCCATGAACCCTGCTAGGGGCAATATGACTGAGTGTAGTTTCTTTCGGCCTATATTGAGCTGATCGAAAACATTAAGGAATAATATGTCGGCCGAGCTTCCATTGTCCACTAGGATCCTGCACACTTTGTAATTGGCGAGAACCATGGTGAAGACCAGGGATCATCATGTAGCTGTTGGACTCCTCGGGCGTCAATTTTGAAGAAAGTTATGATCTCCTAAGTTTTTGCAGCTTTGCCCAGTTGGTTGGTCATACAGACGTCACTGGGACCCTTGGTCCTGAGGCCCCTAGAGTGTGCTTTTCTGGAATAACCACTTTCTCCTCCTCCGACAAACCCTCTAGAGATCACATGGACCTCGTCGGGGAAGGCTCGGCACATGATTTTGTCGGGAACTGCATGTAGATGCGTGTAGACCTTGTACGTCTCTAGGTGGTCCAGGGGGTCTTTCAGCCCGTCGAAGGCTTCCATCTGCGGCATCCTAAATTTAGAGGGTAAGGGCTCGGCCATGATAGCCAGGGAGAATGGTAATTCTGTCCTTTGGACGAGCTCGTCGACAACTACCACGATATTTCCCTTCATAGCCGTCATCACATTATTGAGTTCATCTTTAACTTCTTTGAGTACAACCTCCATAGAAGTGGAGGTTTCGGTCCTCTCGGGCTGGGTGCCCTCAGCCTGTTTAGGAGCTCAGTTTTTGTCATGAGGATGCGCCAGGCTTGTCTTCATTCTCGGCCATGTCTTCATTCTCATTGGGACTCCTCCTCTTGGCCTTACCCCTGATCGTTGGGCTGTTGAACTGCTGGTTGCCTATCCTCGGGATAAGGAACTCGATGGGGAAGAGGAGGAATGAGTAGGAGCCAGGCTTGTTCATCGATCATTTGGTTGATGGCGTGGTTTTGGTGAACTAGGCCTTGGATTAGTTGAGTCAAATCCTTCAATTGTTGCTCGACATTAGGTGGCGTGTCCACCTTGGGGCTGCTCTGGTGACGATGTCCTTTGGAAACCATAGATCGTGTGGCAACCATTCAGATTACGAAACACCGGGGAGAGGAACAATGTTCAGTCATTCCCACAGATGACGCTAGATGTTGGTGTCTGAATCTGAATGGTCCTCTGGGGATCGTCGTACCTCCAAAGTGCTCGGCTGAATCCTTCCTGTTCATCGGTTGGGTTCCTACAAGATGTTAGAACATAGACACTGGTGGTGTGCCGGCCTATTATTCTTCGATGCTAAAGTCAGCGGATATTCAGTCGACAATCAATGTAGAATGTATAAGCAGTATGTAGGAGTGTCGAGAATGGCGTACTTTTGGAGTCTGGAGGTGTTTGCTATTTATAATGATATGGGAGCATGGGATACGAGATACGAAGGGGATGGATCCCAAATCTCTTCAGATCCAACGAGATTTCCTCTGATTCGAGTGAGATTCTTGGGATTCGTGTAGATCTGAGCAGTATCTTCGGAATTCTTGTTGACCTAGTCTCTAATTTGTCGTTAAGACAGCTGTTCGGAGTGATCTTGGACGAGATTGTCGGCGTTGATTTCAGAGTCCCTTATGGGTGTTCTCTTCGGTCAGTCGAGCTGACTGAGTAGGTTGTCCGACCGGGTAGGTCGTCCGACCGAGTATACAGACTGATAGATTGCTTCTGGTTGGCTTTTTTGCTATGGTTGGGAGCTCGGCCTCAGTCGGCTAAGATGACTTTCTATCTTCTTCCCTCTCGGTCGGTCCTTAATATTAAATTGCTTCCCCATCGGTCGACTTTGGACCGACTGATTAATTTATACTTATCAATTTTCCTATTCTATTTAAGTGTTGTTTTAATGATTTCCGTTTAATTCAGCATTCCATTGAACTTAGAGAATATAGAAAAGGTTCTTCCGTTCAAGTGATATACGTTAAAGACATTCTCTGAAGTCTCGAAACTCAAATTCAAGGATACAAAACTCAGCTCTCTTAGGTGAATTCTTAAGAATACCTTTGATGGATTCCTAAGGTAACATTCGGTGGATTTCGACGGTGGACGGTATTGTGGATTCAATGTTGTGGTGAAGAAGCGAGGGGAACAGTGCACGTCGATGCGACAAGTTCAACTTAAGTCGTCTTGATTGTAAATTCAACAGAAGTCTGTAAGTTGGTTTTTATATAACTGTTCAAAGGCGTTAGTGATTCTTAAGAATACCTTTGATGGTCCCGTGATTTTTTCCCGCGTTATGGTTTTCCTCGTAAAAATCTTGTGTCTCACTTGGTGTGTGATTGTTTATCTTTTTTTCTCTATTTAATTTGTTGCCTAAAGTTCATGTCTGAGATTAGTTTGGAACACAATTTCAAACCCGGGTTAAAATCAAGTTTTTTTCAAATAAAGAATAAAGAATAAAGAAGAGAGAGAAAGTTAATTTGTATTTGTTAATTTTAAAATTACATAACTTTTGTTATCTACCTTTGTTTTTAATAATATATATATTTTTAGAGCATATTTATTAAGATCTATAAAACAAAATTCATATTGAATATAAAAATATATTTTTTATTTATCATTTTCACAAATTATAAATGAAAAAATCTTACATAATAATTATTAATAAACTTTCTCACTTTCTTATCAAGTTTCTCATTTCTCATTTTCTGAATGAGAAATTAATAGTTTCAAGCAATATAAGATTTTATCCTTTCTAATTTGTAAAAATAAAAAAAAACAATAATTTTTTTTTTTTTTGTGAAAATGAAAAAAAATTCTTTAGATTTTTATATTCAATATAGATCTTGATAAATATTTTTTAAAAATAAAAATATTAGTCAAATTAGATATATATAATAAAAGTTATGTAATTTTAAAAGTTAAAAACTCAAACTAACATTCTCTCATCTTTATCTTTCTTTTGTCTCTTCTTTATTCTTCCTATCCCTTTCTTCTCTCTCCTATTTATTATTTATATTCTCTATTCTATTTGTTATTAATATTCTCTTTAGATTATCTCACACATTTTCTCTCATATATATTAAGATATTTAAAAAATGTTAAATTAAAATAAAATTTATTGATATATAACTTTTAAAATAGGACTTAACTCTATACAAGTTCAAAAAATGAGACTTCTCGCTGAATGACCTTTTTAACAAAGGGTTGCTTCGCGTCTTCAGAAAGGGTTAAGAACTTTTAGTGACAAATGAAATTGTTGGCAATGATAAATATTCTATTAACAAAAGGTCCTAGGCAAATTTTTTTTTTCATCCAAAATAAACATCTGCAAGGCTTCATTTTCTTGTAGTGGGGGGACATATTAATTAATGACAACTAATCTTGAAAACAAAACTTCTATAATAAACAACAATAAAATTGTAATAATCTTAAACTAACTCATATTGTTAACCAATGATCATCAAAACTTATGACAACTACTCGTCGTTAATTGTCAATCATGAAAGAGAGTGATCAAAGAGAAAAATGAAAAATGAAAGAGGAGAGAGAAATATAGTGTGATTATGTTTTTATGTGAATGATAATGTTATGTAGATAAGAATTATATCTCAAAAAGTATGCAGAAAATGAACTGTATGATGCATATTCAACTTTGGCCAGACATACAATGAATCTTGTCACCATATTTTACCTTTTAAGTTCTTTTCAATTTAGTTTTAGAGGTATATAGAATTTCTATTGATATCAAAAATAAAAAGTGGTTTTAAGAAAAAAATGATATTTATTTCAATGACGTTAATGCACTAGCATTTAAAAAAAAAATGGGAGGGAGTTTCAATTGATTTAGGGTGGATACATTTATATCTAAAAAAGGATATACTAGTAGAATTATACAAAATTGAGAAGGGCCACATCTCTGGTATAGCTCGTTTGGATAGAGTAATTTAAAAAGAAAAAAAAAATGATTGTCTTTTTTACTCACTTACTTGTTTGGGTAACTTAAGAGAACGGAAATTGAGAGATTAAAATAAAAAGAAATGGAAATATTTAGTTATCACTTAAAACTCTTCTTTTTAAGCTCTCCAAAAGTAGAGAGATTTATGCTCCGTTTGTTTCGGTAAAAAATATTTTTCTACGAAAAATAACTTATTTTCTTATGTTTGGTCGCGACGCAGAAAAATATTTTTCAACCCTAATTACTATATTTTTTATTGATTTTAAAAATATTTTCCAATAATTTTAATTTTCTGTTATACCAAACACCAGAAAATGTATAAAATATTTTCTAAAAAATATTTTCCATCGAAACAAACTGAGCCTTAGAGAGAAAAGAATAATCTTAAATGATCATATTTTGTAATGTCAATATTGTACTAACCCTCAAAAAAATAAATGTATTAAATATTATTAATTTAAAATAAGGTTAGTTTGGTAAAATGATATAAAATGATATTTTTTTATGAAAGCTAACTAAATAAGATTAGAGAAAAAAAATTATCCTTTCTCTCACGCTTATGCAAAAAAATGGAAATAAAACATAGTTTTCCTCTCTTATAATTTTAGTAAATTTTTTTTTTTTCTCTCGTTTTTAAATTGATCATTTAGCTCATGTAAAAATTTAAAACTCGTCGTAAAATTGTTACAATGGGTTGTGTTGGTACTGGAATCTGAATGACTTTCTCGAGATCGTTGAATGACCTATAAAAAGTTAAAATCTTGACATCAGTGGGGTGTCGGCCTAAAATTCTCCGATACTTAAGTCAGATGTGTAGATGTAAAAACTGTAGAACTCAATGTCAATAACTGAATAATAAAGCTTTTTGGCGTACCTTTAAAGAATATGGACGGTGACTATTTATAGGGGCTCGTGGGCGCGAATCTTGAGATTCGTGATGAGAGTTGATCCCTGATTTATCAGCATGTTGGCGTGATCCTTGGGATTCGTAATTATGACTAATCCCTGATTTATCATTGAAACGATTACCGAAGTGATTATAAGAGAGAATTTAGGCACTGGTTACGAAACCGTTGTTATACCTTTGACCTGATCGTAATTATCGATTGACCAAGCACGTGTCGTGTTTTTGGACTAACCGAGCGCATCTCCCGAGCGCTCTGTAGACTGGCCGAAGTAACTTTAGTCGATTGTAACTCATGTTGATCATACATCAGTCGGTTGTAGTATCAGTCAGCCATGGTCTCGGTCGGTCGTAGTCGACCATGTAGTTTATACTAATCAGATATCCCCTATTCATGAGCTGAATACAATCGGTGATTGGAATGCAAACTATCTACTCTAAAATGATGGTTACATGTAAAATGAGACATCTTTTCCATTCCCTGAGGTGACGGTTATACATAAAATGAAACGACTCTTTCCCTTCCTGAGGTGACGGCTACACGAATCCTCAGAACTGGCTACACGAATCCTTTGCGTGTTTAAAGGCTTGGGACGAATGGACAAGATTAAAATAGTACACGAATCCCCAGAAATGGTGGTCATTTGGTCTCTGACTGACAAGTGTATTAATCCTGACCATCAAACTATGCACGTCGAATGGTCGAGATCGATCGGGGCTTGAGACCATTAGATTCGTATACTATTTTAATCTTGGTCATTTGTCCCAAACTGCTAAATAGGTGAAGGAGAGGAAATTTTATCACTTTACCCCCCTAATTTTTCAGAAATCTCTCATCCCTTTACTCTCTTCTATTGACCCTAGGCTATTAACGATTCTCTCTGGTATCAAGATTTTTGATCCACCGTTCCTCCACATCAGCGTAAACTTCTTACTTTTGTTTAGTATGTTCTCCTCTCCCACTTTGTTTTCATTTTTTATTCTCATTTCTTTCCCCTCGAAGAACCACCCTAGCTCCTTCGAGTTATGATCTAGATGTTCTGCTCTATCCCTTTTTTTCTCCCCCTTCCCCTTATTTTTTTCTTGATAGGGTCTTGTTCTTTTCTTGTAGTTTTACACATTCTCCTATAGTTGATACCTTCGTACCCGACCATCCCACTTTTAGAACGATTATCGAAAAAACTCATTTTTCTGTTAGGGATTTTTTCCCAGTGGAGGAGTGCTACTATGGAATTTTCTCAAGAAATTTGTTCTACTGACCCAGGCCACTCGGACTCTGAGAGGACTATATTAGTTCGCGACCCCTCTCCTCTTTCTGTTCAAGGTCCCTTCCTAGGTGATGAGGGTGAGACCTCAAGCTCGGTAGCCCACCTCTTTGAGAAGGGTAATCAGGAGTTTGCTGCTGAGCTTATTTCATCTCTTGGTCACCCTCTTGACCTAGTGCGTCTTCAATTAAATTTCTTTATTCCCTCCTCTGTCCAACATAGGCTGCCTTTGCGTGATGAGCACCCTCAGATGAAAAAATGTGCTTGTATGAGCACGTTTTTCTTGCTGGCCTTAGGCTAACATTCTCTAGGATAGTCATAGAATTTCTTGACTTTCTAGGTCTGTCCCTAGGTCACCTGATGCCTAATGACTGGAGGATCCTCTATGATGCCATCATTCTCTGGGAGGAGGCATCGGGTGGTCAACACCACTTAATAGTGGAGGAATTCTTTCACTGCTACCAACTCAAGGAAAAATAGCTTGGGTGATTGTGAGGACTCAGGGATTGATGCTGCCACCCTCCCTTCGGCGGGAGAAGTCTCCAAATGTTTCCTTCCTTGAGAACACTGTAAAACTATGACTATTAAGCTAAGGCCGGATTCTTTTTTTCTTCCGACGATCTGAGTTGACCCTCTTGAAAAACTCACCACCCTCATCCTTTAAAAGAAAGATTTTTTAAATCACGCTCTCGATTTTATGATTCTTTTAAAAGAAAAAAAATGGGATTTTATGTTTTGAAAAGAGGGCCCCCCAAATGCGTCTGTGTTAAAAGCCGCATAATTAGAGTCGCCACATGATTTTTAATAAAAAATCAAGAAAATAAAACTTTCAAGGAACTAGTCCATCATTACCAGAGATAATGGTTCGGGAGGTAGGATATGAAAAGAGAATGTGTTAGGCACCCCTCTCGCCCGATCCGTTGACCGGCCTCTACTTAACCTGTACTTTTGTTTTTATCTTAAGTTTATTAAAAGTAACATATACAGAACAGGGGTTGAAGAGAGATCATACAAAATCAAGAAAGAAAAAAAAAACTTAACTTAAACTAAGGTTTTCTAAGAGTACTTACACTTATTTGCATGTCAAATGGGGAAATGACAACATATCAGTGCAATTATTCATAGAAGAGGCATGCCATTAAACATAAAAAGATGCATAAATCTACTAGAAAGCCACTTATTTTAACAGAGGTGGTGCACGCCACCTCTCAACCTGGCGCGCTCCACGTAGACATGGCGCACACCACTTTTGGATACTCTGAAAGTGGCGCACATCGCTATAGCAGAGTGAGCTCAACACTGGGAGGACCAAAAGAGGATATTGTTTTAAAAAAATAGTGTGCTGGTGTGAAAAGTTGTTTTTGTATAAGAAGGGAATAAAGAAAAATATGGCAATTCATATAGGATCTTCAATACATAATATAAATCCTACGTTTCATGCATTTTCTATGTACTTAAAAAGATAAAATGCAACTTAACATGCTTTTCTAATAAGAAAGAAAACATATTTAAATAGAAAACAAAAATAGAGTTGGGGAGAATGAGGCCAGCGGCCTCTTTCTCCCCTTTTACCGAATAGAAAGAAACTAAGATGAAAATGAAGGTGGAAATTAAGACTTACTGTATATCCTGGACAAAAAAGGAAGCTTCAAGCTATCCGGTAGCTCCCTTAAAAGCGGTGCATCCTATCTTGGAAAACCTTCCGTGCAGCCTTTGAGTCCTCAGAATCGGTCTGGTGGGTTTGTGTATTTAGATTGGTTCAATTATTAGTCTAGTTAGTCTTCGAGATCCAGCTTAAGTGTAGAATTCGTCAGAGTTTCGACACTTATGTGTTAGGTGTTCAATTTGACATAACTTTGACTCTCTTATACTTGGAATACGGAAAATAGAGGGGGTAGAGCCTCTATTTATAGTATTTGGGCGAGGAAGGTGCCAAAATGACAAAAGCTTCTTCTCATGGTTTTGCACGCCTGGTTGAGGTGGCGTGCGCCAGGTTAAGGTGGCTTAAGGCACCTTGCCTTGGCGTGGCCAAGAGCACAGAAAAAGAGTGGTGTGCTCGTATGACGAACCCTATCGAAAAACTCGCCGCCTTCCCTCTTTTTAATTTAAAACGCTCTCGAGTTTCATAAAAGAAAAAGAGGGGTTTATGTTTTGAAAAGAGATCTCTCCAAATGCGTCATGTTAAAGGCAGCACAATTGGATTCGCCACTTGGTTTTTAATAAAAAACTAAGAAAATAAAACTTTTAAGGAACTAGTCTGTCGTTACAAGAGATAATGGTTCGGGAGTTAGGGTACGAAAGAAGAAGGTGTTAGGCACCCCTGTCGTCCGATCCGAAGATCGGCCTTTACTTAACCGTTACTTTTGTTCTTATCTTAAATTTATTAAAAGTAACATATACAGAACGGGAATTGAAGAGAGATAATGCAAAATCAAGCAAGAAAATTAAACCTAAGAATACTTACACTTATTTGAATGTCAAAATGGGAAATGAAAACATATCAGTGCAATTATACATAAAAGAGGTATGTCGTTAAACATAACAAGATGCAAAAAAACTATTGGAAAGCCACTAGTTTTAACAGAGATAGAGCACCTCACCTCTCAACCTGGCGTGCGCCACGAAGACATGATGCACGCCACTTTTGGACACTCTAGAAGTGGCACACATCACTATAGCAGAGCGAGCTCCACACTGGGAGGACAAAAAGGGGATATTGTTTTAAGAAAATAGTGTGCTGGTGTGAAAAGGTGTTTGTGTACAAGAAGGAAAAGAAGAAAAACATGGCATTTGATATAGGATCTTCAATACATAGTCTAAATCATACGTTTAATGTATTTTCTATATACCTAAAAAGCTAAAATGCGACATAACATGCTTTTCTAAGAAGAAAGAAAACATATTTAAATAGAAAACGAAAATAGAGACCGGGAGAATGAAGCCAACGGCCACTTTCTCCCCTTTTACCGAATAGAAAGAAACTAAGATAAAAATAAAGGTGGAAATGAAGACTTACCGTATATTCCAGACAAAAAAATAAGTTTCAAGCTATCCGGTAGCTCCTTTAAAAGCGGCGTATCCTGTCTCGGGAAACCCTCTGTGCAACCTTTGAGTCCTCAAAACTGGTCCAGTGAATGGGTTTGTGTATTTTGGTTGGTTCAATTATTAGTCTAGTTAGTTTTCGGGATCCAGTTAGGTGTAGAATTCATCAGAGTTTCGAAAATTATGTGTTAGGTGTCCAATTTGGCAGAACTTTGACTCTCTTATATCTGAGATCCTGAAAACAAAAGGGGAAGAGCCTCTATTTATAATTTTTGGGCGAGGAAGCTGCCAAAAGGGCAGAAGCTTCTTCTCAAGGTGGCGTGTGCCTGGTTGATCTGGCGTTCTCCAGGTAGGTGGTGGCGCGCGCCAGGTTAAGGTGGCTTAGGGCACCTTATGTAACGCCCCGAAATTTTCGGGTCATTTTGAGACATAATTATAATACATAGGGTTATGCTAAAACATCCATCACAAACTAGATTAATATTTAACATATAATAGTA
>JAUTBS010179162.1:0-11969 GCA_032361285.1 Aequorea victoria | reverse complement strand
TAGAAATTTAATTTTAAATAATATTCTTTATGTATCTTCAATCAGAAAAAATTTAATTTTTATTTATGGTTTGATACGAGATGGATATTTAATTTATTTTAATAATGAAGTCACTATTAAGGATAGTAAACATGTTATCTGTCGTGGTATATTGGTGGATGATCTTTATATATTAAATCCTAACATTTATTCATCACAACATAACAAGGTGAATAACACGCATGTATTACCGCTTAAGGTAAAATGACTAAAAGGCCATTCACAGCAAAAGAATATAGAGTCAAAGATGTGTTAGAATTGATTCATTCATATTTACCTGAACCTATGACCATCCGGATGAGAGGTGACTCTGAATTCTTTGTCACTTTCATTGATGATTACTCTAGGTACGGATACATTTATCTGTTTCACCAAAAGTCTAAGACTTTGAGAAATTCAAAAAGTTTAAGATTGAGGCAGAGAAGCGAACAGGTAAAAGTATCAAAACCCCATGATCTAATTATTGGGGTGAGTACCTCTCGGGAGAGTTTAGGGACTATTTATCTGTGGAAGGGATTACATTCCAATTGTATGCACCTGGTATGCCTCAACCGAACAGTGTAACAGAAAGTAGAAATAAGACTCTTAAGGAAATGGTAAGGTTCATGATGAGTTATTTGGATTTATGTGATTCTTTCTGAAATTACGCATTAGAAACAACAGCTTATATTCTAAACTTGGTACCAATTAAGGCAGTACCTTGTACTCCTAAAGAATTGTAGACTAGGCTCAAACCTAGTCAAAGACACGTTCGAATTTGGAGGTGTCCAACACACGTGCTGAAGAAGGATGCCGGTATGTTGGAATCAAGATCAGAAGTCTGTTTCTTTATCGGATATCCCAAATGAACGAAATGTGGTTTATTCTATAATCTTAAGAATCAGAAGGTCATTGTTAGCACCAATGTTCGATTATTGGAAGAGAATTATATGTTAAACCACCAGCTCAGGTCCTATGTGGTTCTTAAAGAGTTGAGAGGAGAGACACCGACACAGTCTTCTACGATACCACTAGTGTAAGAAGATTCACCACCTGTTGTGAGTACATATCCACATATAGAGTTTCGTCATAGTGGAAGTGTAATTCATTTACCAGAGATGTATACTCTCTTGGGTGAGTCATATGACAAAATCCCAGAAGAGTACGATACTGAACCTTGTAACTACAAAGAGGCACTTCTGGACAAAGATGCATATCTTTGGCAAGGAGTTATGAAATCTAAAATGGAGTCTATGTACTCTAATCAGGTCTGGAAATTTGTAGATCCAACTGATGGGGTAAAACCTATTGGGTGCAAATGGATATACAAAACAAAGAGAGGAACAGACGGGAAGGTTGAAATCTTCAATGCTAGGCTTGTTGTTAAAGGGCCCACTCAGAAAGAAGGGATCGATTATAAGAAAACATTTTTTCCGGTAGCCATGCTTAAGTCTATCTGGATTCTCTTATCCATTGTTGTACATTTCGATTACGAAATTTGACAAATAGATGTTAAGACCACTTTTTTTAATGGAAGTTTTGATGAGTGCATCTATATGGTGCAACGAGACGGGTTCATAGGAAAGTGCCAAGAGTATAAGTTGTGCAAGCTTAAGAGATGTATTTATGGTCTTAAGTGTAATCCTAAGATTCACTTAGTGGTCCTAGTTATCTTAGCTAAGATCAACCCAAAAGGGGGGTGAATGGGTTGATGGTAAACTTTTAAACTCTTTTCAATTCTTTTATTCGTAATCTATTATGCAGCGGAATAAACAAATAAAGAACTGAAATTAAAGAGTTAAGGAAAGAATAATGCAAACACAATTTTTATAATGGTTCGGTTAACTCGACCTACGTGCACTCTCCAAGTCTCTTGGAAATTCAATATCGAATTCTTGCGGGTGAATCGAAACCTCAATACACGAATTTTTTTGGGGTGAATCGTAACCGCCTTCATCCTATCGGATGAAGAGCAACCACCTTCTTCAAACAAGGGCTAAGAGTAGCCTCAATCGGATTTCTTGAGTAGGTGAATCGTAACCTGACTTTAGGAGTGTTGGAGTATGATGATCTCCTTTGTGAGATTGATTTATAATCAAATATATCTCACTACAAATATCACTCTCTCAAAAAGATTTACAATCAAATACAGAGGAGAAGAGAAAAAAAATATTCAGAATGAAATTTGAATAAAAACAGAGTATAGCAGTGTATAACACAGTGATATGGATCTGAGAGATGTTTCTATTGATTGATCCTTGTTCCTCTTTCTTGCAACACTTCCATGGATATTCTGATATTCAATGTGGGTATTTAAATCTGGGATCAAGAATAGAGCCATTGGAGAGGAAAAACTAGCCGTTGCATCATTTATTGCTCAGAAAAACTAGTCGTTGGACGCTTCAGGAAATTGAAATTTCCGTGTAAGTGTCGACACAAATGGTCTGGGTAGCCTAGGTGTCGACTTAATCAACCTTGGTATCGACTCTTCCTTTGTATTTCTGATTCTCAAAATGTTGATGCCCACGGAAATCTCCAAGTGTCGACCCTTCCTTCAGAGGTGTCGACTCAACCAGTCTATATCTGAAATAGATGGTTCTGGAGGTGTCGACTCAACCATCAAGGTGTCAACCCTTCCTTTGCATTTCTAAATTCTTCTAAATCAGTGCCCACGGGAACAACTTTGGTGTCGACCCATTCTTCCTTGGTGTTGACACTTTCTGTTGGAACATCTAGATGTAGTGTTGACTCTTCTTCATTGGTGTCGACCCTTTCCTCTGTTGCTTCAGAATCTGGGCAAAGCTTCTTCAGGTGTCGACTCAAATCTCCTTGGGTGTCGACCCTTTGCTTCTTTCCCTTTGATTTCACTGAAGTGCAATCTTTCTTCTTAGGTCCAAAGTCTTCTAACATCTTTAATGTATTCTCTTGACTTTTTGCTGGACTTTTGGGCTATAAAAAGATGATTAATCCTGAAAGATACTTTCTCATAGACAAATAAGTCATTAGGATAATCAAGAAGATTTTGCTAAAAAACTCCCAATGATTAAATTAATTATGTTGTAATGTTAAATACATGATGCACAAACAATAGTAATTTATTAATTTATTTTGGCTAACAAACTTCTAAAAGATCAAATCAATATGTTGTTAAGTCAAAACCAAAAAGAAACTTGATTGAAAAGCCTTTAGGCTAACAATAACCTTCTCAGATCTTGATGCTCAAGGAGTGCAACAGCCTCACGACAATCCCCTAGTCTTCACCATGGTCATTGCGAACTACAAGGTACACAAAATCTTGGTCGACAATGGTAGTTCAACTGATATACTATTCCTGAATGCCTTTGACCAGCTCAACATAGGCCGAGAAAATTTATACCCAGTAAAGTCACCTCTGATATGATTCACAGGAGAAAAGGTTCAGCCCCTAGGGTCGATCGAGTTGCCTCTTACGGTCGGCTCTAGTCTCAAACAGACAACTATGATGATTAACTTTCTAGTGGTGGATTGCCCATCAGCCTACAATGTGATCCTAGAGAGAACAACCATTAATCAGTTGAGGCGATCACGTTGACCTACCACCTCATGATCAAATACCCAACAGAACATGGAGTGGCAGATCTCTGAGCTGATCAGACGACAGCCAATGAGTGTTATACCACCTCTCTCAGAGATTCAAAGCTGAAAAAAATGATGCCTCTCAACACTGCTAAGGTCAGAGGTGAAGAGTTCACTTAGAGAGAGAATCCAGCGGAGGGGATGATCAAAGTAAGCATAGAAAACAGTCGACCTGACCGTGAGGTCCAAATCGAGTCAGCTCTGCCTCTTAAATTCTAGGCAGAGCTGATCTAATTTTTTGAGAAGCATTGATCCATTTTTGCATAGACACACGAGGATATGCTAAGGATCAGTCCGGAGGTGATCTCGCATCACATGTGCGTTGATCAGCTCCCCAAACTAGTCAAGCATAAATACTAGATCTTCACTAAGAAAAAGAATGACACCATTGAGACCAAAGTTGACTTGCTACTGAAGGCACGATTCGTTCGGGAGGTACGCTATCCCGACTAGCTAGCAAATGTGGTCCTGGTGAAGAAATCCAATAACAAGTGGAGAATGTGTGTGGACTTCACGGACATGAACAAGGCTTGCCCCAAAGACAGTTATTCCCTCCCGATGATTGATCAATTGGTGGACTCAACCAGCAACCATGAGCTTCTCAGCTTCATGGATGCATTCTCAGGATACAATCATATCCTCATAAATAAAGCTGATTCGGGAGAAGACCTCTTTCATCACTAATCGGGGAATCTACTGCTACAAAGTGATGTTATTTGGCCTCAAGAATGCAGGGGTCACTTACCAATGCCTAGTCAACCTCATGTTTAAATGACAAATTTTCCTGAACGTCGAGGTCTACGTCGACAATATACAGACCAAGAGGAAGAAAGTCAGTGATCATCTTGTAGACCTCGAGAAAACTTTTCAGGTACTGTATAACTTTAATATGAAGTTAAATATGGGTAAATGTGCATTCGGTATATCAGGTGGAAAGTTTCTCAGATTTATGGTCATCCAGCGAGGAATCAAAACTAGTCCCGAGAAAGTCAGAGCAGTCCTAGAGACAGAGTCCCCAAAAATGATAAAAAAAGTTTAGAAGTTGACCGGACGATTGGCAGTTCTGAACCGGTTCATCCTAAAAGCATCAGACCGTTGCATGCCATTTTTGAACGTCATGAAAGAAGTATTTGATTGGACAGAAGGCTGTGAGCAAGCCTTCACAGACCTGAAAGTGTACCTGACATCCCCACCATTGTTGTCTCGGGCAGTGCCAGGCGAGGAACTCTTTCTCTACCTAGCCGTCTCAGAAATAGTAGTCAATTCAGCCCTCATCCATGATGATACGGGTGTCTAGAGCCCTATTTACTATGCCAACCGAGCATTTGACAGAGCAGAATCCAGATATCCATGGGTGAAAAAATTAGCATTCTCTTTAATCACCTTGGTTAGGCGACTGCGCCCCTACTTCTAGGCCCACAAAATAGTCGTACTAACCGATCAACCGTTGAGGTAAGTATTACAAAGGCCAGACACCTTTGGATGGTTGGCACAGTGGTCAGTGTAGCTGGGCAATTTTGACATCCAGTATCGACCACGACCAACCATAAAGGGACAATCAGTAGTTGACTTCTTGACGAAACTCACAACACCCGAACCCATCCTCCTTGAGTAATAGCAGAATCGCTTAGAGGATAAAGTCTAGCAAGAGATCGAGGTCAACTTTGATGTGCAATGGGTATGGACGATCAACGTCGATGGGTCCATGAACCAATCGGCCAGTAGAGTTGGTCTCGTTCTCCTCTTTTCTCAAAGCGACATATTTGAATATGCTATGTGTTTTGGATTTTGGGCCACCAATAATGAGGCAGAATACAAAGCGGTCATAACTGGACTCAAGCTGGCACTGATAATAGGCGCAAGATAGGTAAAAAAATTCAGCGACTCCCAATTGGTGGTCTGCCAAGTAAGAGGCAATTTTGATGCTAGAGAAGAATGAATGAAAGCTTACCGGTCCATCATAGACGAGCTCAGGGATAAGTTTGACAAGTTTCTGATTGAAAGTGTCCTTAGGAATAACAATTAAAGAGCCGACGATCTTGCTCAGTTGGCCTTAGTTTTTGAGGAACAGATGAGTCGAAAAATACTTACAGAGTACCTGACGTAACCGAGTACAAGTGAAGAAAAGACGTCGAGCGCAGTGGTCAACATGGCTCAGATCTGCGTGATTTGGTCAGAAAGTATCATTAACTTTCTATAAAGTGGCCAACTACCGGTCGACAGGGCCGAAGCAAGAAAGTTAAGGTATCAGGCAAGTAAGTATGTTCTTATTAACGACATCCTATATAAGCACGATTTCTCGGTACCTTACCTATGGTGCATCTCGGAATAAGAATCAAAGTTTGTGATGAAAGAGATACACGAGGAAATATGCGACAATCACTCAGGTGGTAGGGCCTTATTGGGCAAGATCATAAGATTCGGCTACTATTGACCCATGGTGCAAAGGGATGCAGAAGAATTTGTCAAGATGTGCTACAAGTGTCAGAGGTTTGCAGTCATTCCTAGACAACCGCTAGAAGAGTTCACAGTGATTACTATCCCCTAACCATTCGCCCAGTGGAGAATTAACATTGTGGGGACATTCTCGATTGGGAGAGGGCAGACAAAGTTTGTAATGGTGGCAATCAACTACTACACCAAATGGATAGAGGCAGAATCAATAGTAAAGATTATCGAGCAAAAGACTATAGACTTCATTTGAAAGTCAATCATATGTCAGTTTGGGATCCTAAGGAGCATCATAACAGACAATGGTAAACAGTTCAACAACAAGAGGTTCAGAGAGTTTTGTGGACACTTGGGCATCCAAAATCGGTACTCGTCTCTTGCCCATCCACAAGCCAATGGATTGGTTGAGATAACCAACAGAACAATTTTGAAAATTATTAAGATAAAGCTAGAGGCAGCGAAGGGCCTATGGGCTGAAGAACTCTCAAATGTTCTATGAACATACCGAACAATAGTACGAATGTCAATAGGGGAAACCTCATTCATGCTCGCCTTTGGAAGTGAAGTTGTTATCCCAGTAAAGATCGACTTAGCTAGTCATCGAACCACCAACTTTGACGAAGAGGCAAATGTTTAAGCTCTCAGGAAAGTCTTGAATCAGATAGATAAAGTTCGAGAGGTCTCAGCTCTCAGAACAGCCGTTTACCAACAAAAGATGAAGAAGTACTACGATAGTAATGTAAAAAAAAGAGTTCAGGATATGCGACTTGGTCCTTCGAAAGGTGTTACTCATCACCAAAGATTCTCGAGAAGGGAAACTTGGGCCGAGTAGGAAAGGCCCCTACCAAGTTAAAGATCGAGTCCGATCTGGGATATATCGATTAAAAGACGTCAATAGAAAGACACTTCCACATGCATGGAATGCCGAGCACTTTAAAAAATACTACCAGTGAAAGCTTGTAAACAGTCTCAATAAAAGTATATTTTTTCTCTACATCCTCTACTTTATGTTTTCACTGTACAAACTCAACGGACAGATCGCATGTGGATCTGTTCGACCAAAGAACGGTCGGATTGCTTGAGAATGCAACCGAGGCCTGAAAGAAATTGACAAGCTTTACAAACTCAAGAGTCAGATCGCTTGAGGATTTGGTCTGCGAAAGAATGATTGAATTTCTTGAGAATTCAACCGAGACCCAGAGGAAATCGACAAACTCTACAAACTCAACAGCCAGATCGCTTGAGGATCTAGTTAGCCAAAGGGCGGTTGGATCGCCTGAGAATCAAACCGAGGCCTTAAAGAATTCTACAAAATTCAACATCCATGTTGCTTGAGGATCTGGTCGGCCAAAGAACAGTTGGATTGCCTAAGAATCCAACCGAGGCCTTAAAGGCTTCGACAAAAATCTACAGTCATGTCTCTTGAGGACCTAATCGGCCAAAGAACGGTTGGATTTCTTGAGAATCCAACCAAGACCTTAAAGACTTTGACAAGAATCTATAGCTAGATCGCTTGAGGACCTGTTCGCTCAAAGAACGGTTGGATTGCTTGATAATCAAATCGAGTCCTTAAAGATTTCGACAAAAATCTACAGCGAGGTTTCTTGAAGACCTAGTTGGCCAAAGAATGGTTAAATTGCTTGAGAATTCAACCGAGACCTTAAAAACTTCTACAAAATCTATAGTCAGGTCGCCTAAGGATCTAGTCGGCCAAAGAACGATTGGATTGCCAAAGATTCTAACTGGGACCTTAAAGACTTTTACAAAATCCACAACCAGGTTGCCTGAGAAGCTGGTCAACCAAACAAATGGTCAGATTGCTTGAGAATCTGACCGAGGCCCTAAAGATTTGTGCAAATTCTACAACCAGATCGCTTTAGGATCCAGTCGGCTAAACAATGATCAAATTACTTGATAATTCGATCGAGACCCTAAAGACGTACAAGTTCTACAAACCAGGTCATTTGGTAAGCCAAATCGCGATCGAATTACTTAAGAATCTGACTGAGGTCCTAATGACTTAGATAAATTAACAAGACAGAAAAATCTATTTAAAGTTTGATAGACATACCGAGACATCCACCACTTAGTGAAATAAAGATACAAGAAAGAAAAGACAAGACATTCATAAAGAAGAGATAAGGCATTTGGAAAAAAATATTATATTCATTCATTAAAATTGTTTTACAGAAGAAACAAAAAAAGATTACATAGAAAGCAAAAAAAAAAAAAAAAAAGATCAGGCCGGGGGCAGAGAGGGCTTCTCAGTTGACCCTCCTTTTTCAGTTGTCGGGAATTTGGGCTCAGAGTCTTCGTTGTCCCATAGGAAGGAGGAGAAGTCCACCTCCTTGAAAGCTGTCATTGCCTTAATCTTCATCGCGTTGAAGTTGCTGATGTAAAAAATTGCAGTCTCCAAGTTGAATTCTTTAGAGGCTTTGTACTTCTCGATGGTCTCCTCCTCTACTCGGGTCAGCTTAGCCAAGAGCTCAAGCACTTGGGCTTCAGCCTCTTCAACCTTCTTCTCGGCTTCCTTGACCCTCGCCTCAGACTCCTCCAGATTCTTGTTGGTCGTGTCCCTCTCGGCTATGATCTTGGTCAACTCTGCCTTAGCCCGAACAATAACCCAGTGGAGCTAGCTCTTCGTACTCTTCAGTTCTCCGCCTTGCTTTGAGAAGTTGTCTTACAAAACAACGGTCTTCTTTCCCTCAGCAATGACTAAAGCCTCCCGTTGGTGGCAACATGTTGACAAATGGACCACATGAGCACAAGTCTACAAAAGGAAAAATGCAAAGAGATTATCCATATACGCGAAGAAATTGAAAATTAGACAAACGAAAACATAAAAGAACTCTTACCCAAGTAAGGTCAAGGATCAAGTCATTGGCCAACTGAGAAGTACTGATGTCAGCAAGGGAGTCGTTGTCCTCCACTAAAAAATCATGCATTTTTGTTCAGGCCAGTTCAAAGTTGTTGAACATGTCCCCACGCAACCGAGAGGACAAACCCAAGGCTATGAGGGTGACTGAGAGCTCGAGAGTGGGGGCAGCAGGGGCTAGTGGCACACTCTCTGTAGCCGAAGGGGGCTCAGACGGGTCCAACTCCACCACTGTTGTTGCCTTGGCCTTAGGAGTAGGCGCAACAGGAGGAGGAGGATGTGGAGCCTTTGCCAGAAGCCTAGGCTTCTTGGCCACCGAGGCCGAGGCCTTTCTCGTTTGGCACGACCTCACCTTTATTATTAGCGACTTGTCAAGCCACTTCCACATTCATATTCAAGCAAAGAAAATAGCAAAGGATTAGAATTGTAAGCAGTAAAGAAGGACTAATAGAAAAGGTTAAAAAAAAAAGAAAAAAAAAAGAGAAAGGAAAAAATTCCCACTGGGGTTGATAGACCGAGCATCCAGGAACTCAACTTTTGGGGAGTCACCAGGAAGTTGAAGGATATAGAGTGGATGTCCCGAACAGCTTTTACCCTAGCCTTCACCTCATTGCTGATAAGGTGTTCAATAGTTATGTCTTTCAACCGAGGTCGCTCCTAGTAAGGAATGATTCTAGGAGAATTAGGGTCAACCTCCTCCAAGAGCTAGAATTCCCAGTCTTCTCTGAATATGAAGAAATACCTCTCCTTCCAATATTTGTTGGAGGAGGGACAACCTTGAATAAGTGCTCGGTCCTCAATTCGAGATTGAAAAAAATATCACTCAAATTATTTTTCCTTGGGTTGGTAGCAGTGCAAGAATTCTTCGATAGTCAAGAGAAATTGGACACCACTGGCCCCATCCTACAAAATAATAGTGCCGAGGAGAATCCTCCACACGTTGGGTATTAGTTGGCCTGGGGCTAGACCTAGGAAGTCTAGGTACTCTCAGATAATCCTCGAAAAAGGAATTCAAAGGCCAGCGTAGAAGGTATACTCGTATAAGCACACTTCCCTGAGCGAACGAGAGTATGCTCGGTCGTCTGGCTGAGGGACCCTGCAAACTACCAAAGAAGAGATAGAATAGGTCTCACACATGCGCTCCGTATCCAAGGCCCAAGAGACGGAGATAATGGATTCAACTGTAAAGCCCTGGTTCCTCTCCTCAAAGAGGCAACCTACAGACCTGGAGGTTTCTCCTCCATCAGGCAATGAAGGACCTCGGTTTAGAGGGGGAATGGGGCTAGGGACAAAAATAGTCGTCTCTGACCTGGACGGGGAGAGATCAGTCTTAGAGGACTGGATTTCCTGGAGATACTCTCCATTGTTCCCCTCCTAACTAAGGGGAGAAGAAACCTAATGATGGTGGAAGTCTCCCTAATGGTCAAAGAAAACAAAGGAAAATAAAAAATGAAAAGCTTAACAAGGGAAGGAAGAAGAAAATGCTTAGAGAAAAAAGGTAGTCTATTGATGAAGAAAATAGGAGACGGAGGAGAAAAAAGAGGATAT
Source organism: Aequorea victoria (assembly GCA_032361285.1). Lineage (NCBI taxonomy): Eukaryota > Metazoa > Cnidaria > Hydrozoa > Leptothecata > Aequoreidae > Aequorea > Aequorea victoria. The sequence goes on along the minus strand of JAUTBS010179162.1, from coordinate 1,462 downwards.
GGAAGAACCTCCAGGTGAAAGGTCGAAGAAGCCAGATTAGTTTTTTGAGAGAAGACACTAAAGCTAGGAAATAAAGCAGAATGAGAGAAGGAAACTCACTAACAAACGATCAAGAAACTACGTTAATTGGAAGGTTGGAGGACCACGAAGCTCAATGCCAAAGAAAACAAGGGAGATCGTCGGAGATAGTAGAGGGGAATGAGAGGAAATACTTTCAGAGAAATCAAAAAAGTAAAAGTGATGGAAATATCTCCTCTCTCCTATTTAAAAATGAAGTACGAACAACCCAGATCAAAACAAGCATCTAATCTGACGGTTCCGAGCATAAGTGATCTCGACCGTTCGACGTGCATCGTTCGACGGTCATGATTAACCCACGTGTCAATCAAAGGCCAAACGACCGTCGTTTCTGACGTTTAAAAAGACCAGCATTAAATGTTAAGTGACGTTTAGGATACCGAGTAGCCATTACCTCGAAAAAAGGGGAAAATGCCTCCTTCAATGTATAACCATCATCTCAAGAAATAAAAAAGACATCATGATTTGCGTGTAATCATAATCTTAGAAAAGACAGCTCTTATTCCCATCACCGATTGCATTTTGCTCGGAAATAGGGAGCATTTGATAAGTATAAGCTGAACGGTCGACCACGACCGACCGAGATCATGACCGACTGATACTATAACCAAATTACTGAGACTATGATCGGCCAAAATTGTAATCCACCAAAGCTACAGCTGATTAAAACTATAACTTTAGTCAACCGGGGATACATCATCAGACCAGTTGCACTGACCAATCTACCGAGCACTCAAAAAAATACTCGGGAGATGTGCTCGTTCAGTTCAATGGCATAACACATGATCGGTCAATCAGCCAACACGACCGGATCAATGGCATAATAGTAGCTCTTTAATCGACGCCTACAATCTCTCCTATAATCGCTCGAATAACCATCTTAGCGGTAAATCAATGATTGATCTTTATCACGTCTCCCAAAGATCACACCCACGCTCGGAAAATCAGGGATTGGTTATCACGAATCCTCATATTCGCTCCCCTGCGCCTCTAGATATAATCACAATCCACACTCTCTAAAGGTACACTATTTTTGATACAGTTCTACAGTTTTATATAGTTCTATGATTCTACACTACCTCTTTGTTGACTTAAGTATCGGAGGATCATAGGCTGGCACCTTACCGGTGTCTAGATTCTAACGTTTTGTAGGACATTGACGATCCCGGGGAACTGTTTAGATTCAAGCACCAATAAACTTTGTTAGCCTAAAGGTCTTTCAATCAAGCTTTCATTTGATTTTGACTTAACAATATATTAATTTAATTTATTGAGAGTTGTTAGCCAAATTATTTGATTATCCTAATGTCTTTTCTGTTCAATGAGAAAGCATTTTTCAGGAATAATCATCTCTTTATAGCCCAAGAGTCTAGCAAAAAGTCAA
>JAUTBS010179051.1:0-11970 GCA_032361285.1 Aequorea victoria | reverse complement strand
ATCATAGGACTGGTCGGAATGGTCGGTCGGTCACTGTTAATGGCTCCACCGCTTCAGCCAGTTCAATCATGTATTTTCTCACGTGGTAAGTGAAGGGCCGAAGATGTTGCTGGTCTTGCTGTGGTGGAGTTCGGTTGACCTTTGTGACATTGTGTACATATTTTAAAAAATAAACTAACTTTTAAGCGATTTATTGCTTTTAAAGAGGAGAAGAAAGTTAATAAAAATAATTTATTTAGGATAATATTTACTTTTTTTTGCTTTTAATTTGCAGTGTGTGGAATTACATCACTATTTTTTTTAAGAATAGAATTGTCTTTTTATCAAGAAAAATGCTAACTTAGTGGATGATAAACGATAAGTGATAAGTATGAACAGAACGATCGTCTAAGTTCGACTAAGAACAAATTAAGCAAAAATATTGAGACCGATCGACCGGTCAAAAGCAAATATATAGGCAAAGTCACAGTTAAATAAGATTACAATTTTAACCGACTTGAGGCACGACATCAGATTATAAAGATCGACCAACCTACAGAGTAATCGAAAAATAACCTGAAGAAATGTTCTCTGCCGGACCACACGCTCGGTTAGTCAGCCGAAATGACCGAGTATTGTACCTATGAAGTCAAACTCTGAAATCAACGCCGATAATTTCTTTCGATAATCACTCCAGTAATTGTCTCAACAAAAAAATAGGTATCAGATTACCACGTATCCCAAGTATCTTGCTCGGGCCGACAAATTAGGGATTCATCCCTATCATATTTCAAAAATATCGCCTAGACCGGTAAATCAGGAATTTACCCTTATCATAACCCGGAATCCGCACCTCTGTATCTCTATAAATAGCTACTACCCATATACTCTAGAGGTACGCCATTCTCCTACACTTTTACATACTGTCTCACATTTTATACTTTTCTACAGTCTACAATTATTATCTACTACCTCTCCGCTGATTTAAGTATCGAAGGATCATAGGCCGGCATCCCACCGGTACCTAGGTTCTCACATTTTGCAAGATATTGATCGACCACGAAGAATCGCTCGGCTTCATTCTCCAGGATATTATCGATCATTAAGATCCATTCAGATTCAGACACCAACATCTGGCGTCACCTATGTGAAATGTTTATCATTCTTTCTCTCCACGATTATTTGTTGTTGGTACCTAAATCTGAACAGTTTGTCAAACTCGGTTTACCCCCAATTGATGTTTCCAAGTTATTCGTTTGTGCTGATGTTTGCCAAGCAGTTTGTCCACGTTCCTCCGATGATCCTACAAAAGGTTAGAATCTAGACACCGGTGGAATACCGGCCTAAGACTCTCCGATACATAAGTCAGATGTCTGGTAATGGAAAAAATAGAATGCAAACTGTATTGATAGTGTATGAAGCTAGGAAAAAATGGTGTCCCCCCTGGAGCACGCATATGCTTGTAATTTATAATGATGTTGAGGTACAAGATCCTTGGATGAGATAGGAATGAATCCCTAAGAATCCAGTTTAGGGCGCGTGATCCTTAGGATATGGAGAACTATGGAAGATCCTGAGCGAGGATCATGGGATCTGTGTTGACTTAGTTGCTAATATTTCGCAGAGACAGCTGTTTGGAGTGGTCTTCAACGAGATTGGTGGTGTTGATTTCAGAGCCGATTGTTATTGGTACTCGCTCTTCTAAAGCCGACTGGTCAAATGTATGAATCCATTCAGCTGAAGTTGGGATTCGCCTGATCGTTCTTGGGTGAACATTGGTCGGGTTTGGGGTCTGGTTGACCAAACTCGGGGTTCGTCCAAGGATACAATCGGGTCAGCCTGGTCGACCATCATCCCTTTTGTGATCCAAATGCTTCTAAAGAACCTCCTTGGTCATCATTGGGTGACCATTCGGACTTACACCTATCAGATGCCCCTATTCTCGAGCGGAGTCTTGCTTAGCGGAGGGAATATTCTAGAATGACAGTTGCACGAGGTACAAGGATACTTTTACACTTCTCAAGGTGATGGCTCGGTCTGCTAAATGTGACATCTCATTTAATGGACGTCTTTTCAAATGCCAAAACGACGGTCTTTTGGTATCCGACTGACACGTGGTTTGATCTGGGCCGTTGGTCTCCTTACATCGATCGATTGATATTTTTTGGCTTTGTGGCCGTTGGATTGGGAATTCCATTTCTAATCTGGACCATTGGTTCCTGCATTATATATATGCAAAGGGTGTACCTATTTTTCCTTTTACATTTTCGAATACTTCTCTCTATATATCATGCGCTCCTTCTCCCCCAAAGAGTTTTGACGAATGTTCTCCAGCGACCGTCAACATCACCGGCGAGGGAGGTTCTGCTCTACTTTTTGCATTTAATTCGTGCTCCTCCCCCTTATTTCCTAGTAAGTTTTCTAGTTCTCTCCTTAGTTATTCTTCTTTTTCTCCAATCTCTCTTTCCTCGAAGAACCAATTTTGGCTTCTTCGAGTTCTGAGCTTGAACTTCTGCCATATTCTTCTTTTTTTCTCCTACCCCCTGGTTTTTTTTAACTGCTTGGAGTTCTTCCATAAACATTTTCCTCGGTGCCCAGCCATAGAATTTTTTGTCTTTGACAGCCCCATTTTTTACTTGGCCTATAGAGAGGCTTTAACTGTAGCTTGATTTCTTATTCCTTTTCTTCGACGGGGTACAATGGCGTACCCCCAAGAAATTGCCTCCTCTGGGGATAAACCCTCAACCTCCGGATCAGGGGCTACCCTCTCGGTCCCTAGTCTTGCCATCGTTCCCACCCAAGGACCATCATCGCCGGTTGGTGGTGGGAGTTCGAGTTTAGTAGCTCATATCTTCGACGAGGTCAGCCAAGGCTTTTCGGCTGAGTCCATTATGTCTGCCTCTCATGCCTCAGATATTGAGCGCCTGTGCGAAACCTTTTTTATTCATTCTTTCATAGTTTGTAGGGTTCTCCATTCGGATGACTGAGTGTGTTCTCGTTCGCTCAAGGAGGTATGCTTGTATGAGCATGCCTTCCCAGTCGGTCTCTGTCTACCATTCCCAAGCATCATCCGAGAGCTCTTAGACTTCCTAGGTCTATCCCCGGACCAACTGATGCCCAATGCCCAGAAGATCCTTCTTGGAGCCATCATTCTATGGGAAGAGTCCAGTGGGGGTCAATTCCACTTAACAGTGGAGGAATTCCTCTACTACTACCAGGCTAAGGAAAAACAGCCTGGGTGGTATTTTTTCCAATCTCGCTCGGATGACCAAGCACTTGTTCTTGGTTTCCCCTCCTCCAACAAACACTGGATGTTTTCACTTTTATTTTGAATGAATGCATTGCATGTCAATTATTTTGCTAAGTGTTGGACCTCTAGTCGATCATTTCACCTTTCGAGAGATGGAACATGTATTCCACCCCGGTCGGATACTAGATGACCCTTTACTTTTTCCCGATCGATCAGAACCTTGAAATAATTTTGCTAAATGTGGTATGTTTCGGTCGGGCTTTCTTATAGTCTTTTTACTTTGATCGACCAATACTTTAGGTAGATGAACTTGCTAAGTATTTGGTCTCTCGATCGGTCGCATTCTTTGAATAGAGTGCTTAATTGCTCGGCAATGACCATATTTTCATACCAACTTTTCTAAGTGTAGGGTGGCTCGGTCGGTCTTTTAGGCATTCCCTTTGTACGGTGACCGCCCTAGACCTAGGTTGGAAATTTACCAAGTGTTTTATAAATAATTGTCTAATTGCCATATCTTAGGGTGTTTAGAGGGTACTTCTGAGTTCTTCAGATATTTGGTTGGGCACCTTAGTCATTTGGTCATTCCCTTTAGATGCCTCTGCTGGATCTTTTCATTTGGATGACCCGTTTTTTGGTTATGAACTTCGTAGGCCTTTTGTGGGCTTTTGGTTAGGTACCTCAGGTCCTTGTTAATACATTTGTGTCTTCGGGCCCTAGTTGGATACCTTTAGTCGATCCAACCTTACTTGGGTCAACTAGGTCTGAGTGGGACCTGGGCTGTCACACTTGGAGTCTTCGGACCTCGGTTGGATTCTTTCAATCGATCCGACCACGTTTGGGTCGACCAGGTCTGAGTGGGACTTGGACTGTCGTACTTGGAGTCTTTGGGCCTCAGTCGGATTTTTTCAATCGATCCGACCACATTTGGACCGTATTTTTGGGCCTTGATTGGATACCTTCAATCGATCCAATCTCACTTGGGCTGATCGGGTCCGAGTGGGACCTGGACTATAGAACTTGGAGTCTTCGGGCCTCAATCGGATTCCTTCAATCGATCCCATCATGTTTGGGCTGTATTTTTGGGCCTTAGTTGGATACCTTCAGTCGATCCAACCTCACTTGGGCCGAATAGGTCCTAATGGGACCTGGCCTGTCGAACTTGGAATCTTCGAGCCTCGGTCAGATTCCTTCAATCAATCCGACCACGTATGGGCCGTCTTTTTGGGCCTTATTGGATACCTTCAGTCAATCCAACCTCACTTGGGCCGACCAGGTCTAAGTGGGACCTGGGCTGTCGATCTTGGCATACATAAGGTTTTATGAAAGTATAAAGACATATGAAGAAAATGATACTTTTATTGCTTGTCATTTTATATGCCTTCTTATTGGTAGTATTTTCTGAGGTGTTCTGCATTCCACGCATGTGGGAGTACTCTACCGGTTGAGTCTTTTAGTCGATATACCCCAGACCTCACTCGGTCTTCCACTAGGTATGGACCTTTTAAGTCTCCTATTCAAAACTCTCTCTTCCTGACATTGCTGTCATAGTACCTCTCCATCTTTTATTGGTAGATTTCTATTCTGAGGGCTGAAGCCTCTCGCACTTCATCTATTTGATCCAAGTTTTCTCGAAGGGCTTGATCATTCTTCTCTTTGTCAAAGTTGGCTACTCGGTAGCTTATCAAGCCAACTTCTACTGGGATGACTGCCTCACTTCCATAGGCGAGCATGAATGGAGTTCCCCCATTGAGGTTCAAACTGTAGTCCGATAAGCCTAGAGGACGTTCGGGAGCTCCTCAGTTCAGAGGTCTTTTGCTGACTCTAGTTTTGTCTTGATAATCTTTAAGATCGTTCGGTTCGTCACTTCGACCTGCCCATTAGCTTGTGGATGGGCAGGGGATGACTATTTATTCTAGATGCCGAATGAATAGTAGAACTCTTTGAATCTTCTATTGTCAAACTGCTTTCCGTTGTCGGTGATGATGTTTTTTGGGACGCTGAACCGACATATAATTGATTTCCACACAAAATCCATTGCCTTCTGTTCGGTGATCTTTACTAATGGCTTAGCCTTTACCCACTTAATGAAGTAGTCAATTGCGACTATCAAGAATTTCACCTGACCTCTCCTGATCGAAAAAGGCCCTATAATGTTGATTCCCCATTAGGCGAATGGCCACGGGATGGTGATTATAGTGAGTTCTTCTGGGGTTTGTCTAGGGATGGTTGCAAACCTTTGGCATTTATTGCACTTCCTGACGAAGTTTTCGGCATTCTTTTGTATTGTGGGCTAGTAATAGCTAGCCCTTTGAATCTTTCCTGATAGGACCCGAGCACCCGAGTAGTTGTCACATATCCCCTCGTGTACCTCTTTCATTACATACTTGAATTCTTCCCTTGAGAGGCACCTTAGGTAGGGTACTGAGAAGCTGCATTTGTAGAGAATGTCATTGATGAGCGTATACTTGCTTACTCAGTACCTCAACTTTTTGGCTTCGGCTCAGTCGGTAGGCAGCTGACCATCTCGAAGAAAGTTGACTATGTTTTCTTCCCAGATGACGCAGATTTGTGCCCAATTTACTGCTAGTGGTTCCTCTCTCGGGGTGATGCTCGGCTGGCTCAGGTACTCTACCAATATTCCTTTACCTAACTACCCCTCGGGAGTTGAGGCCAGCCGATCAAGGTCATCAGCTCAGTGCTTGTGGTCCCTGGAGACCCTCTCGATCATGAATTTGTTGAACTTGGCTGTCAGCTCTTTAGTGATTACTTTGTAAGCCTTTATTCAATCTTCTCGTGCTTCGTACTGCCCATGGACTTGACCGACCACTAACTACGAGTCACTGAGAAGTTTAACCTGCTTTGCCCCCAGTGCTAGCGCCGACCTAAGGCCAGCAACGATGGCCTTGTACTCGGCTTATTGTTGGTTGCTCGGAAGCCAAAATGTATGGTGTATTCTAGCGAGTCTCCTTTTAGGGAGATAAGGATGAGACCTACACCGCTAGATGATTGATTTGTGGATCCGTCCACGTTGACTGTCCATACGTGTTCACTGTCAAAGACCACCTCTGTCTCCTTAGTGGGGGCCAGTGGGTCGGCTATCTGTTGTGACTGCTCAGGAGGCTGCTCGACCGTAAATTCGGCAAGAAAATCTGCGACGGCTTGCCCTTTGATTGCTGGATGTGGTCGATACTGGATATCAAATTTGCCAAGTTCTATTGACCATCGTGCCAGTCGACCAAAGATTTCTGGCTTTTGCAGTACCTATCGTAGTGGTTGATCTATTAGGACGAATACAGTGTGTGCTAGAAAATAGGGTCGCAGTCGTCTGGCTGAGATAACTAAGGTAAATGCTAACTGCTCCATTCGGCGATATCTGGCTTTCCCCCCTCAGAATGCTCGACTTGTGTAGTAGACTAGTTTCTAGACCCCAGCGTCTTCACAGACAAGGGCTAAACTGATTGTGATTTCAGAAACTACTAGGTAGAGTAAGAGCTCGTCGTCGGGCACTACTTGGGAGAGCAGAGGAGGAGATGTTAGGTACGCTTTGAGGTCAGTGAACGTACATTCACATTATTTTATCCATTTGAAAGCCTTCTTGAGAACGCCAAAGAAAGGAGCACATCTGTCAGTTGCCTTTGAGATGAACCGATTTAAGGCTACCAACTGGCTGGTGAGTTTTTATACCTCATTGGTTGTCCTTGGGGACTGCATTTCTAGGACAGCTTTGATCTTTTTGGGGTTGGGTTCGATCCCTCGCTTGATGACCATGAAGTTAAGGAATTTACCCCCTGAGACTCCGAACGCACACTTGGTCGGGTTCAACTTCATGTTAAAGTTGTGTACTGCTTGGAAGGTCTTTTCTAGATCCGCGAGGTGATCGGCTGCTCTTCTGTTCTTTGTCAGCATATCGTCAACAGAGACCTTAACATTCTTGCTGATCTGCTTCTTAAAGATGAGGTTCACCAGCCGCTGGTAAGTTGCCCCTACATTTTTTAGGCCAAAGGGCATGACTTGGTAGCAATAAGTCCCTCGGTCTGTAATGAAAGAAGTCTTCTCTTGGTCGACTTAATTCATGATTATCTGGTTGTAACTGAAAAGGCGTCCATGAAACTAAGGAGTTCATGGCCACTGTAGAATCGACCAGTTGGTCAATCATGGGAAGGGGATAACTGTCCTTAAGGAAGGCCTTGTTCAGGCCGGTGAAGTCAATGCACATCCTCCACTTGCCATTCGACTTCTTCACGAGCACCACATTGGCTAACCAGTCGGGGTACTGTACCTCCTGAATGAATTTAGCCTTTAATAGTCGTTCAACTTCGACTGCTACAGCTTCATTCCTCTCCTTGGCAAAAATCTGTTACTTTTGTTTGACTGGTTTGTGGAGCTGGTCAATGCATAGGTGATTTGTGATCACTTCGGGGCTAATCTCAGTCATGTCTTCGTGTGTCCAGGCGAAGATGGACTGATGTCTTTTTAAGAAATCGATCAGCTCGGCCTTTATATCAAGAGAAAGAGCTGATCCAATCTAAACTTTTCTGTCTTGTCTGCTTTCATCTCGGTTGACTTTGAGGAGGTCTTCCACCAGTTCTCCTCTTCAGACGAGCTCTTTATCTCGGGCCTCGACCTTATCGAGAGTCAGGGTTTCTTTAGCTTAGGCCCTCGGACGAAGTTGTTGTAACATTCTCGGGCTGTGGTCTAGTCGGCTCTGAGCTCTGCCACTCCGTGCTTGGTCGGGTATTTTAGCATCAAATGGTAGGTGGACGTTACGACCCTTAGCCGATTGAGAGCTGGCCTACCCAGGATGGCCTTGTAGGCCGAGGGATAGTTCACCACTAGAAAGTTCACAATCTGAGTGGCCTGTTTTGAGCTAGAGCCAATTGTAAGGGGTAATTCGATCAACCCCATCAACTGTATTCTTTCTCCAGTGAACCTCACAAGGGGTGATCTGACTAGGTGCAGCTTCTTTCGACCGATGTTGAGCTGATCGAAGGTGTTGAGGAACAGGATATCTGTTGAGCTACCATTGTCCACCAGAATCCTGCATACTTTGTAGTTGGCAAGGACCATGGTGAAGACTAGGGGGTCATCGTGTGGCTGTTGGACTCCTCGGTCATCGACTTTAGAGAAGGTAATAAGCTCTAAGGTTTTGGTAGTTTTGTCCGGTCGATCTGTCACATAGACATGCATCACAGGGACATTCAGTCTAGAGGTGCATGGAGTGGGCTTTTCTGGAAGAGCTACTTTTTTCTCCTCCAACAAACCCTCCAGAGATCACTCAAACCTCGCCCGTAAGGTTTTTGTCTTGGTTCCTGGGAGGTGGTGGTGGTCGATCTTGTTGGCCTCTAGAATTCTCCCAGTTTTACTGACCGGCCAGGAACCTGTTGAGCCTCCCTCGCTGAATTAGTGCCTCAATCTGTTCCTTCAAGTCAAAGCAGTCTTCTGTGTTGTGGTAGTGATCTTTGTGGAAATGACAGTATTTGTCAGGGTTACGGTGGTTTGGTTGGGATCTGAGTTTCTTCAGCCACCGCAACTTGGGATTGTCTTCAATCTATAGGAGGACCTATTCAATAGAGGTATTCAGGGGGGCATACTTCTCGAAGCGGCTGGATGGTAGCCTAGGGAGTTTGAAATCTGCTAAGCCGGGCTGTGACCGATCAGACTCTCAGGGCTGCTTTGAGCGATCTGGCTCGTCCTGCTTCTTCTAGTCGATCATTTCTGTGTTTTCTACTTTTTTAGTTGGCTCGGGTGGTCGGTCCTCTTGGGCGCTGAGCGTATCCTTAGCGTTCATGTACTTTTGTGCCTTCACGATAAGATCGTCCATGCTTGTCGGTGGAGCTTTTGCCAACGAGAAGAGAAACTTCATCGGTTGGAGGCCGCCCATGAATACCGTCAATGCAACTTTTTCATCAATGTCATCCACCTTCAGAGCCTCGATGTTGAATCGATTGACGTACTGGTACAAGGTCTCGATTTTTCCCTATTTGACATTCAGGAGGTACGTGGCTGGGCGGAGATGTCGTTGGCCACCAATAAAGTGCCCCACAAATAGTTAACTTAGCTGGGAGAACGGCGAGATAGACCCACATTTCAACTTTCTGAACCATACACGAGTTGACCCCTTCAGAGTGGTTGGGAAGGCTCAGCACATAATCTCATCCAGGACTGCGTGCAAATGCATGTAGACCTTGTATGTTTCTAAATGATCTATGGGGTCTTTCAATACATCGAAGGCCTCCATCTGAGGTATTCTGAACTTAGATGGTAAAGGCTCTGCCATGATGGCTACGGTGAACGACAAGTCTGTTCTATGGATGAGGTCATCAACAATCACCGCGGTCTTTTCCTTTACGGCCACCCTGACATTGTTGAGTTAGTCCTTAACTTCCCCGAGTTCAACCTCCATAGCAGTGGAGGCTTCAGTCCTCTCGGGTTGGGCATCCTCGGCCCGTACAGGAGCTCAGTTTTTATCTTGAGGAAGAGCCTTACTCTCGGCCATGTCTTCATTTTTGTTTAGCTCCTCTTCTTGAATTTGGCCCTGGTTGTTGGGCTGTTCAATTGCTAGCTACCTTTCCTCGGGACGAGGAATCCGAGGAGGAAGAGGAGAAATGGGCAGGAGGCGGGCTTGTTCATCGAGTCTTTGGTTGATGGCCTGGTTTTGGTGAACCAGGCCTTAGATAAGCTGGGTTAGATCTCGCAGTTGTTGCTCGACATTGGGAGGTTGGCTTCCTTGAGAGTTGTTTTGATGGTGATTACCTTCAGAAGCCATGGATCATGTGACAACCATTCAGGGTACAATATACCATGGGATGGAAAACTGTGAATAATCGTTCCCACAGACGGCGCCAGATGTTGGTACCTGAATCTAAACAGTCTGTCGAACTCGGTTTACCCCCAATTGATGTTGCCGAGTTGTTCGTCTGTGTTGATGTTTGCTGAGCAGTTCGTACATGTTTCTCCAATGATCCTACAAAAGGCAAGAATCTAGGTACCGGTGGGGCACCGGCCTAAGACTCTCCGATGCTTAAGTCAGAGGTCTGGTAATGGAAAAAATAGAATGCAGACTATATTGACAGTGTATGAAGCTAGAAAAAAATGGTGTCCCCCCTGGAGCATGCATATGCTTGTAATTTATAATGATGTCGAGGTACAAGATCCTTGGATAAGATAGGAATGAATCCCTAAGAATCTGGTTTAGGACGCGTGATCCTTGGGATATGGTGAACTATGGAAGATCCTAAGCAAGGATCATGGGATCTGTGTTGACTTAGTTGTTAATCTTTCGCGGAGACAACTGTTTGGAGTGGTCTTCGACAAGATTGGTGGCATTGATTTTGGAGCCGACTGTTATTGGTACTCGATCTTTCGGAGCCGACTGCTCAAACGTATGAATCCATTCGACTGAAGTTGGGATTCGCCTGATCGTGCTTGGATGAACCTTAGTCGGGTTCGAGGTCTAGTTGACCAAACTCGGGGTTCGTCTTAGGATCTGGGTCGGCCTTGTTGACCATCATCCCTCTCGGGATCCGAATGCTTCTAATGAACCTCCTCGGTCGTCATTGGGCGACCTTTCAGACTTACACCTATCATTTGTAATCTGAATGGTGGCCACCAGATCGATGGCCTCCAAAGTAAATTGTCACCAAAATAACCCCCAAGGAGAACAACAGCCCAACGTCGAACAACAACTATGAGATTTGACTCAACTGATCGAGGTTCTAGTTCACCAAAACTAGGTCATCAACTAGAGGTTCGACAAACAGGTGAGACTTTTGCCTGTTCTTCCCTTTCCTTCTCGAGCCCCTCGTCTTGAGTGAAGACCTGTGACCATCCTTCAACAGCTTAATGAACAAAGGTGAGGTCCAGAGGGGGATAACCCAAATGGGAATGAGGATGTCGCTGAAAGTAGGGCCCATTCCCAGGGTCAGAACCAAACCCCCAGACATGACGATGGTAATCAGCTCGAAAGGATAAAAACCTCAACTACCATGGAGACCGAGCTAAAAGAGGTCAAGGACCAACTCAATAATATGATGGCGACCATGAAGGGAAAAACAGTAGTGGTCGTTGAAGAACTGGTGCAGAGGATGGACCTACCATTCTCATCAACTATCATGATCGAGCCCATGCTGTCCAAGTTTAGGATGCCTCAGATGGATGCCTTTGATAGACTGAATGATCCCCTGGACCCCTGGAAATATACAAAGCTTACATGCATTTGCACGCAATCCGAGATGAGATCATGTACCGAGCTTTCTCGACCACTCTAAAGGGGTCAGCTCGCGTATGGTTCAACAAATTATTTGTGCTTTACTTTTTAATGGGCCAAGTTTGTGATAAATAATGTGATTTTTGCTTCTTTTTTAGAATTTCTTCTATTATTTGGTCAAAAAAATTCACTCATTCCGACCGTCTCAACGAGAGCGACGAGAAACGTATTTTTTCTTCTTAAAAAATGAAAAAAGTTCATCAAATATGAAATTAAGCACACACAAAAACATAGCTTATTAGCTTATTTTAATTTAATTTTTTTTCCTAAAAAAACCATCTTTTAACACAAGAAAATTTGTTTCCTGACTTGTGAGAAAAATTTGAAAAGTATAAAAGTTCAATAAATAATAAAAAAATTCACTAAAAATAAAATAAATAAAGTTAAACAAGCAATTAAATAATTTATATTATAAGGGAGATGAACTTTGATGTGACATTTATCCTATGTGCTAATTTTAATGGTTGCGATTTTT
>JAUTBS010178940.1:0-11971 GCA_032361285.1 Aequorea victoria | reverse complement strand
TAGGAACTAGGGTCCACACTTTATTTCTTTCAAATTGATTTAATTCTTCTTGCATGACATTTATCCAATATTCATTATTTTTGGCTTCTTGAATGTTTTTGGGTTCAATTTGAGATATAAATTCTAAATTATTGCATATACGAGTAGTTACGTCTTTGGTTGACTAACCAATAATTTAATCTTTTGGATGGTCTTTAATCAACCTTCTATATTCTCAATTTGTGGTTGATTTTGCTCTTCATTCTTTTTTTTTGGGTAATTTTTGCTCTTCATTCTCATTTTCCTTGTTTGGTTGAGAAGTGTCAATGGTCACATTAGTGAGTTTATCCTTTTCAAAACCTTCTCTCAAATCTACACAATCATCATGAATATACTTTTCGGATAGAGTAGTGTTAGTTTCTTCAAAACTAACATGCATAGTTTTTTCAACAACTTGAGTTCTTTCAATGTACACTCTATATCCTTTATTCCCTGTTGAATATCCTACAAATATGCCCTCATCCGATTTAGCGTCAAAAGTTTCAAGATTGTATTTTGTGTTTAATATAAAGTATTTACATCCAAACACATGAAAATAGCCAATATTAGTGTACGGGGGTAAATTCGTAGGGTGTGTTGAATCGGATGAAAACATTATCGGGCTGCCCCAAGTCTGGAGGACTTGCAAGAGAGAAAAAAGTAAACTGGCCGGCGGGGTGTGGCAGAAAAACCCCTCCGACGATCGAATTAGTATTGGTAGAGGTGAGGAGAAAGAAAAGACAGAGGGGAGGCTTAGGGAGAGAAAGTTAGGGTTTAATGTGCATGTGTTGTGTACCTTGGCTCATGCCTCCCTCTGTCTTTATATAGATGTCCACCCAGAATGGTAGACATACGATCTCCTTTGACCTCATCATGTTACCCCCATTTTTTGTAATGGCGGTGTATGCGCCGAATTTAATGGCAAGACACACCAGTGTCGTGTCAGAGGCGTGCAGAGCATTAATGAGAATTAATGGCATTGACCTCGGCTGTATAGACCTCGGCCCACATCTCGGTCGGTGCATGCCCCCACTGTTAAATGCTATGCGCCTGCATGTTTGGCCGTAGGATGGATCCAATGCCTAGGCCTAGCCTTCGTGACTTCGGCCGAGGATACGTGTGTCTTTGGAACCCTGTTCGATCTTTGGGCCAGGCTGGTATGGGTTCAGATCAACATTGGTCACATATCGGCCACTAGGCCGAGCTACTATAATCTCGGCCCCCTTCATTTGCCCCAGCTCAAGTGCTTTGTACCGAAGTGCTGGAGCTACATTTCTCTATCTGGGATTCTAGAGTTCGGTGGCCGATGTTCGGTAACTGATGTGTTTGATACATCTATCTTGGTGTTTGGGATGAGTGCTCGGCCCCTACGTGTCAGTATATGGTTCGTCGTCGGTTGACACTTCATAGCACTCATGAATGCTTTGTGGCGGCATTTGGTGGTTCGCGTTGGGGTTCCACGTGTCCATATCCGATTGGGTTGTGTCACGCATTTTAGGCGTTGATGGGACGCGTGGATCAGGTCGTTATGCCCCCCGCCATCGTGGCCCTTACGTGGCCTCCTCTGATTGGTGGGCCATTGGCGTTCCCAAGCAATCATAATTGTTTGTTGGTTCGGTCCTAGGGCGACGTGTTCTGCAATGACGTTTAGAATCCTTACTGGCCTGTAGTTCGGCTCTGTAGTGACCGTTAGAGCGCCGTTTCAGAACTTTTGAGTTCGGCCGTGATGTGTCGTGCACTGATTGGCCCACGTCCTACTAACGTTTTGAGGGGACGCCCCTCGTTTCTCTCCCGGTCTCTAGAAAATCCTCAACCCCTTCACTTTCTCACTTTTGAAACTCCAACTGATTCGCACCTTTCTCTGCAGCATCTTATTCCTCCCTGCGACCTCGTTGTTGCCTATTCGAAGGACCCCAGAGAGCTCTTCCTCTGCTCACCAGTATCCTTGTCGTCGTTCATCGAAGAGTCTGTTCTTCATCACCGGTCCTTGTCTTTGTCCTCCCCAGTAAGTTCTTTCTCTGTTTCTTGATTTAGGGCATAGATTCCTTACCCTCCACTCTCCCTGTTTTCTTAGGCTTTAAGCACGATTCATATTTTTGTCCTTTCTCCCTCCCTTGAGGTTTTTCCTATTTCCTAGCACTTGGTTTGACATTGTATTTGGTCTGTCTGTGTTATTGATTCTCGCATGTTTCCTTGTTCAATATCGTGCTTGTGCTTGGTGTGATCCTCTTGTTTATGTATTTGTGGGTTTGTGCCCCGTTTCTGGCCTCCCTTGTGGTCTTGTGTCCTTTCCCAGTGTTTGCATTTTTCTAGATTTGAACTATCGTCTGTCGTTTATCCTCGATCATAGCACCGAGGCTCGGTTTATTTGGCCATCTCGTCCCTAGGTCTTAGCCTCTCGCACTCCTACAACCACGCGCTGAGCGCTAGTAGTCCAACAATCAACTGGGTCTCCAATCGCCGAGGCCGAGGATGTATCACCCTTGACCAGGAGGAAACGACTGAGGCACGCGACCGATGTCAGTACTTCCCGGCCCAGCACTGAACCGTTTGTTGTTTTGGATGATGATGGTACCCCCGATGTATGGGCACCAAGAATCTTTCACGATGGCGAGACGATCACGGTTCAAATGTTGTCTGGCAATACACCCTCCATGTCCTACACCTTATCAAAGGCCATGCTCCTTCCAAAGGACATGGAAGCAAGGGTGGATAAAAGTGATGGCCATCTCTTTGGCTCGGCCTGGCACGCCCACGTCCAGGTAACGATTCTCCTCTCTTTGGAATTCCTTGTTATTTTGATCTTCGGCTTTTGTATGTTTCCTAATTGGTGCAGAGCTTGCAGGACATCCACACCTTGGCCGGTCAGTTCGGGGATATCAAAACCCAACTGGTTACGACCGAAAAAGTCAGGACCGAGGCAGTGGCGGCCCTTGAGCAGAGGACGATCGATATACAGGCTACCGAAGACAAGCTGCAATCAACTCTTGGGGAGCTTGCGGCAGCACGGGCGAGAGAGGATGATTTGGCCGAGGAGCTAGCTAAGGTAGAATCCTCTATAGATTATGTGAAGCAGTCCTTGGCCGAATTGGACACGCTGAAGCAGCCGATATGGAGGCAACTCGGGTGAAGAGGGAGGACGAAGCCTGGCAGGTCGATTATGACGTCGGGGTCGAGCTAATCGCCAACCAGGTGACTGCTGTGAAGGCCGCGCTAACTCAGGCCGGCCGGAGGGAAGTATGGACGGCCGCTCTGGATAGGCTGAACATAGAGGAGTCCTCCCTGTTGTGGGTCGAGGTTCCCCTGCCATCACTGGGCTAACTTGTGCTCCTAAGGGTGGGTCCTCTGACCCTCCGAGCGACGCAACGCTTGCTCTCCCCGAAGCCCCTCTGCCCAGGACTAAATTAGCCGTGGACTCTGTTGCCGAAGACCTTGCTGATGACGCTGTGGATCCCTCTACTGAGGATGCTGCTACTTGAAATTCTATTTTCCTTTGTATCTTCTTCACTCTTCTTTGTTTTTTTTTTTTGAATTAGAAGTTCGGCCATTTTGGTTGTAAGGCCGACTCCCTTTTGTAGCTCCTGGTAGGAATCCTTCAATGAATGCAATTCTTCCTATTTGTTGAACTGTGTACTTGTGCTTTTGCTTTATTTCCTTCCTTTATGCGAAAGTTGCATATAGCCGATCGTGTTTGTTTGGTTTTACTCCAAATTTTCACAAGTACAAATCGAATCAATGTCGAGCACCCCAATGATCGGTCGATTTTGTTTTGCTTGCTTACTATAAACTGACCAAACGTCGGTTCGGCCATAAGTGTTGACCATCCTCTACCAAGATGCCGTAGGTTCGGCCATTCATGCCAAAAAATGAAATTGAACAAGTGAAATTGAACAAGTATTGTGTATTTCTCGTTGAGAACTTGTGAGTTCGGTCACGTATACCACAATTTGAAAATCGAACAAGTATTGATCGTTTCTCACCGTAAACTTGTGAGTTCGGCCACACATATCACGAATCTTGAAATCGAACAAGTGTTGTTCACCCACCTCTCACCGAGAGCTTGTGAGTTCGGCCACTCATACCACCAATTGAAAATCAAACAACTATTGATCGTTTCTCATCGAGAACTTGTGAGTTCGGCCACCCATATCACAAATCTGGAAATCGAACAAGTGTTGTTCACCTCTCGTTGAGAGCTTGTGAGTTCGGCCACTCATACCAAAAATTTACAACCGTGTTGCCACTCTACCTTTGGTGTCGTGCCCCCAACATTTCGGTTGGTATCATATTTTTATTTTTGTGCGACCGAGCTAATTGGGCTGGCAGTTCGGACCATTTGAGTCCAGGAGCTGTTCAAAGCCCCTGTATGATCGAGCTATTTGATCCGGTTGAAACTATTCGAGTCTAGGAGTTGTTCAAAGCCCTTGCATGACCGAGCTATTCGAGCCAGTTTGGATTATTCGAGTCCGAGAGATATTCAAAGCCCCTACATGACCGAGCTATTCGAGCCAGTTTGGACTATTTGAGTCCGCTAGCTGTTCAAAGCCCCTGCATGACCGAGCTATTTGAGCCAGTTTAAACTACTTAAGTCCAGGAGCTATTCAAAGCCCCTGGATGGCCGAGCTATTCGAGCCGATTTCTTGTAGCTTGGATCTATTAATTTGTGGCAATGTGTACTCAAGATGACTGCAAGAACTTTAATTGAGAATATTTTTAATGATTACATGCTACGGTTGAAGTGACATGTTTATCAGTGGTAGAAGAATCGCAGGTTGGCTCTGACTCCTGTGATGGTTAGAATTTTGTAGGGGCCCTCCCAATTTGCGTCGAACTTTCATTCTGTAGAGATTTTGGTGTTACCCATGACCTTTCGTAAAATTAGGTCGCCTGGGGAGGAGTCCCGAGGTCAAACCTTCTTGTTGTGATCGTTTGCAATTTCTTACTGGTAGGCTTGGATTCTAAGGAGGGTTGTTTCCTTTGGTCCTCGGCTAGGTCCGGATCTTGGGCAAGGATTCCTTCGTTGTTCTCTGGGGAAAATAGGTTGGTCCTCATTGTCGGGAGGCCGATCTGGAGGGGGAATATCGCCTCAGTTCCGTATGTCATTGAGTATGGAGTTTTGCCCGTTGATTGCCGTAGCGTTGTCCGATAGGCCCAAAGTACGTTGGTTAGCTCGTCCACCCATCTGCCCTTTGCTCTTTCCAGTATCTTCTTTATACCATCCAGGATAGTCTTATTCGACGCTTCAGCTTGTCCGTTGCACTGTGGGTATGCTGGAGTTGAGTTGTAGAATGCTACTCCAAGTTTGCTTAAGAAAGTCTGAAAGATTTTTCCATCAAACTGGGTGCCATTGTCGGAGATCAAGGCTCTTGGAATTCTGAATCTTGTGATAATATTTTTCCATACGAATTTCTTCACATCAACCTCCTTGATGTTGGCTAGAGGTTCGGCCTCTACCCATTTGGTGAAGTAGTCCGTGGCGGTGATGATGAACTTCCTGTTGTTAACTGCCTTTGGGAGCAGTCCCACGATGTCAAGACCCCACTGATCAAAAGGCCACGGGCTGACGAGAGGCGTGAGCTCTCTCCTGCTTGTTAGTGGATCATGGATGCAAACTTCTGGCACTTCTCGCATATTCAGACATACTGTTGGGCATCCTTCTGCATGTACGGTCACCAATAACTCTATGTTATAGCTCAATGGGCTAATGACCTGCCCCCTATGTGGCTCCCGCAAATGCCTTCATGAATCTCAAATAGGAGGTCCTCCACCGTGCTCGGGTGCACGCAGAGGAGGTAGGGGCTAGTGAAAGACCGTCTGTACAGCTTTTCTTCGGGAGATATCCAGAACTGAGCCGCCTTTAGCCTGATTTTGTGTGCCTCCCTTTTATCGGTAGGAAGGTGTTCTGTCTTTAAAAAGGCGACAATTGGATCCATCCAGCTCGGCGCCAGCTCGGCGGGGAGGACTTCCTCTGGAATGTTTTCTTCAATGCTGGGTTTGGCTAGGACTTCCACTGTGATCTGCCTCCTATTGTTGGAGACGCTCGCTGTGGCTAAGGATGCAAGGGCGTCGGTGTGGCTGTTCATCTCACGGTCGAACTGCTCGATCTTGAAGGCCTTGAATCCTTTGATCTCGCTTCTTGCCCTTCCTAGGTATCGTGTCATCCTGTCATCGTGGGCTTTGTATATTCCTATCAGTTGATTAACAACTAACAGGGAATCACTGTATGCTTTCAGTTCAGCTATGTGAAGTCTCTTGGCTGCTCGGAGGATAGCCAAGAGGGCTTCGTATTCGGCCTCATTATTTGAGGCGGGGAAATCAAGTTTTAGTGATTGCTCCACGGTTATCCCCTCTCGTGAAGTCAGGATGAGGCCGGCACCTGCACCTCTGTTATTGTATGCACTGTTAACCTGGAGCTTCCATGCCTCTCCCGATGGTTTGTTCCAAGCCAAAGAGGGGTTTTTCCCCCCGAGCTCGATAGTCTGGTGCTCGAAGGTCCCAGCTGGGGAGCTTTCCATGTCTGCCTCTTTGGCGAGCAGATTTGGCATCAAGGACCGTGCCCTTGCATTGTCCACCTCAGCGGTCTGGGTCCTACTTGCTGGAAGGTGGCCGTCCGACTGAGCTGTCGTATGTCCCATGGATCCTTCACTTTCAGCCGGCCCTGCCATTGGTACGGTCGTTGGGGTGAATTAGGCAATGAAGTCGGCAAAGACCTGGCCCTTGATGGTCGTTCTCGACTCAAAACTGATGTGATGCTCACCGCGCTCTATGGCCCACCTTGAGATCTTCCCAGTGAGGTCGGCCTTGCCGAGCAATGTCTTTAGGGGATATTCGGTGAGGACCGTGATGGGGTGAGCCTGGAAGTAGTGTACCAGCTTCCTCAAAGCTATGATGAGGGTGTAAGCCAATTTCTCCAACGGTAGATACCTTGTTTCTGCATCGGATAGGGTTTTTCCGACGTAGTATACTGGTTGATGTTGTCGGTCCTCTTCTCTAACCAACACCCCGCTCACAGCGTGCTTTGATACGGCTAGGTACAGAAAAAGGGCTTCCCCTACGACTAGGGTGGAAAGGCGATGAGGTGCTGCTAGGTACCTCTTAAGTTCTTCCAGGGCATGGTCGGCTTCTGTAGACCACTAGAAATCTTTGCCTCGCTTCAAGGCCTAGAAAAAAGGGTCGACACTTATCCGAAGATCGACTAATAAATGAACTCAGTGTCGCGGCCATCCTTGTCAATTTTTTGATGTCTTTGACCATCCTTGGTCGCTCCACGGCTTAGATTGCCTGGATCTGGTCTGGGTTTGCCTCGATCCCTCTATGTGTCACAAGGAACCCGAGGAACTTGCTGGACCCCACGCCAAAGGCACATTTTGAAGCATTCAACTCCAGCTTGTGCCACTTTAGGACGTCAAACATTTCTTAAAGATTGTTGAGGTGGCCATCCTTCTCCTTGGATTTGACCACCATATCGTCGATATAAGCTTCCATTGCCTTCCCTAGCATTCTTCCAAACATTCTTGTGACCATCCTTTGATACGTTGCGCCCGCATTCTTCAGGCCGAATGGCATCACTTTGTAACAGTAGGTTTCCCGCGGCGTGATGAATGTAGTTTTCTCCTGATCAGAGATGTGCATCACAATCTAGTGATAGCCTCTGTAGGCATCGAGGAAGCTCATGCGGGCGTGGCTAGCCATTGAGTCCACAAGCTAGTCGATTTTGGGTAAGGGGAAGCTATCCTTCAGGCAAGCCTTGTTCAGGCTTGTGAAATCTACGCACACCCTCCATTTCCCCATCTTCTTTTTTACCATGATCGTGTTGAACAGCCAATCTGGATAGTCGACTTCCAGTATGGCGTCGGCTCCAGGAGCTTGGTGATTTCTTCGATAACTACTTCGACGTGCTGAGGGGCTAACGTCCGACTTCTCTGCTTCACTGGCCGGTAAGCCGGGCTTACATTGAGTCTGTGGCAGATGAAGATCGGGTATACCCCAGGCATTTCGTATAACGTCCAGGTAAAGACTTCAATGGTAGCCTTCATGAAGCCAATCATCTCGGTCCTTTCTAGCTCGGCCAAGGTGGACCCCCAACAGGATTTTCAGGATTGGAGTCGTCGAGGGGGACCGTCAGGAGGTCCTCCACGGCTTTGCCTGATGCTTCTCCACCGACATCTTCCAAGACCAATTGGTTTGGAACCTTGACCAGTTGTACCTATCCTGTGGTCTGCTTTGTTTTGAGGGCTAACACGAAACATTCCTTTGAGGTGACTTGATCTCCGTAGATGACTTTGATCCCGTCCTCTCTCGGGAACTTCATCAGTTAGTGGTATGTGGAAGGCACAACTTTCAGCTCATGGAGGCAAGACCTTCCTACAATGGCATTGTATGCTAAGTGTACGTACACCACAAGGAAGTCAGTTTTGATCGTAACCGAGCCTGCTCTAACAGGGACCGTGACCCTCCCTAGGGGCCACACTGGTTGCGAATTGAAACCGACCAACAGGGTGAGCAATGGCGTCAGGTTTGATTCTCCCAGGCCTAGCTTTTTGAACAGGTCATAGTACATGACCTCAGCCGAGCTCCCCTAATCTACCAAGATTCTCTTGACGTTAAATCTGGATAGATTCAGAGTGATCACCAGGGAATCGTTGTGGGGGTGCTAAACCCGGTCTGAGTAGGCATCGGTGAATGATATCTCGGCTGCTGCATACTCGACCCTTGGCCTCTTGGCCAGTTGTACCTACATCACGACCTACTGGTGCCAAGCTTTCTGCATTCGTCCCCTTAGTCCATTCTTCTCACTGTGGTCCATCAGGCCGTTGATCACGACTATCTCCCTCTCATTTGCTCGGCAGTAGGAGCATGCCTCTGGTCGGTGGATGGGGTCCTCCTCTGTTTCGGCACCTGGTTCTCTTGGCCGTTGATGTACTCTTTGAGGTGCCCCTGCCGAACTAGGTCCTCCAAGTGTCTCTTGAAGGAGTGGCAGTCTTCTGTTCGGTGGCCCACCTCTTTGTGATAGGAGCACCTCCACCAAACTTTGTCTCTAGGGGTCGCTTGGATAGTTTCTTCAGGCATCTTCGGGGGCCAGACAAAGTATGCCTTGTCCCTTATCTTGGAGAGGATCCAATAGATCGGCTTGTTGAAGACCGTGTTGACCACGACCCTTGCGTCTCCCTCAAGTCGTTATATCTCCTTATTCTACCGTAATCCTTAGTTCAGCTAAAATCTCTCCGCTGCTTCTTGGCTGGGTTGGCTGCTTCTCTATGATTGTTTTGCCTGAGGCTGGATGCCATTTTTGTCTTGGCACAGCCGACGTCTTCTTCTTTCTGGATGTACTATTCTACCTTCTACATCAGATCCTCGATCTTGTACAGAGGCTCCATCGTCAAGGCCCCCCTCAGCTCGCTTCCTTGGGGGAGGCCAAGCCTGAAAGATGCTACGGCTAGCTCTTCGCTGCACTAACCTATGTCATTGTAGATTTCCCAGTATCTTCCAACGTAGGTTCGGAGTGTTTCTTTCCTTTCCTTCCTCAGGGCGAGGAGCGAGTCGATGTTCTTCGAAACTTTCACATATGTGACAAAGCAAGCCCAGAAAGTCGAGGCCAGTTCACCCCAACCATTTATGGATGTGGTGGGTAGCCTGTCGAACCACTTGAGGCCAGTTTCACCCAAGCTGGATGGGAAAACCTTGCACATGAGCAAGTCATTTATGCTCCACAGAGTCATCATCTCTCGGTAGTGGCTTAGGTGTGAGTTGGGGTCCGACCTCCCATCATATGATGTTAACTTTGGTAAGGAGAAGCCCTTTGGTGGAAAAAGGGCTTCTGTCCTTTTTGAGAAAGGTGTGGTGAGATGTTTCTAAGCTACTAGAGTGGAGGTCGGCTCATCGGCCACGCCGAGGTGCCGAGGTATCGACACGTTGGGTTTTTCCCTGCCATCGTCATGCTTCGCCACGGTCATACCGAGTGGCCGGGGTATCGGCGCATCGGGCTCTTCTTTCCTGTCGCTCTGTCTCGGCACCGGACCTCTCGGCATTATGGAGTGGTGACTTTTCTCAGCCCCCCACCTTCAGTGCACCTCTCACCCCTACTGGTCACCTTTGTTGATCTCCTTTTTGTGATGGTGTCTCTTAGGTCGGAGCCGTGGGAAAAGCGGGTGTTGCTTCTTTCCAGGCCGCTGTCTTTGGTGGGAGGGACATAACTACTCCCCTCGCTGCTCCCCGTGTGCTCTCTTTCGATGCCCAATCTAGGGCTGGGGTAAGGCTTCTTATCACCGGAGGCGACGGATCTTTCCTCCGGGATACAACCCTCCGTTTGTTCGTTGTGCCTTCATTATCGGGGTTTTTCTTCTGGTTCTTTGCCTTGAGGGCGGCTCACAACTGAGTGATCTCCTCCCTCATGGCATTCACAGTGGCCTTGTGGTCTAAGTCATCCTCCAATTGCCTTCGAGTCTGGTAGATAGGCCTCTTCCCCTGTTGCTTGTCATTCCTCCTCGTGGTGAGTTTATTGACCACACTCCATTCTCGCTCCGATCCGTCGTCATCCCCCTCTAGGTTTGCTCTAGAAAGGGATGCCATGGATAGAGGTTGAGCATTTCCTGTGAGTTCCCACAAACGACACCAATTGTATGGGGGTGAACCCGTAGGGTGTGTTGAATAAAATGGAAACTTCACCGGGCTACCCAAGTCCGATATGGAGGACCTGCAACAGAGAGAAACGTAAATTGGCTGGCGGGGTGTGGCTGGAAACCTCCTCCGACGATCGGATTAGTATTAGTAGAAGTGAGGAGAAAGAAAAGACAGAGAGGAGGCTTAGGGAGAGAAAGTTAGGGTTTGCTGTGCATGTGTTGCGTACCTTGGCTCATGTCTCCCTCTGTCTTTATATAGATGTCCGCCCAAAATGGTAGACACGCGATCTCCTTTGACCTCATCGTGTCACCCCCATTTTTGGTAATGGCGGCGTCTGCGTCAAATTTAATGGCAGGACACGCCACTGTCATGTCAGAGGCGTGCAGAGCATTAATGTCATTAACCTCGGCCGTATGGATCTCGGCCCACATCTCGATCGGTGCATGCCCCCACTGTTAAATGCCGTGCGCGTGCATGTTCAGCCATAGAAGGGATCCTATGCCTAGGCCGAGCCTTTATGACTTCGGCTGAGGATACGTGTTTCCTTGGAACCCCTGTTTGATCTTTGGGTTGGGCCGGTGTATGGGTTCGGATCAACATTGGTCACCCATCGGCCACTGGGCCGGGCTACTGTAATCTCGGCCCCCTTCATTTAGGTATTTTTCCATGCCATAGTTCATATGAGATTTTATTCAATTGTGATCTAATAATTACCCTATTAGATACATTGCCTGCAGTATTAATGGCTTCGACCCAAAAGTATTTTGCAAGATTCTATTCATTAAGTATAGTTCTGGCCATTTCTTGCAGTGTTCTATTATTTCTTTCAACTATGCAGTTTTGTTAGGGTGTTCTAGGTGCGAAAAATTGTGTCCTATTCCATTATTATCACAAAATTTCTTAATTTGTTTTAACAAATTCTCCTCCTCTATCACTTCTTATATTGTTAATCATGTATCCTTTTTTTTTCATTTTGAAGTCTTTTACACAGTTTGGCAAAGTGTAAGTGTGTTTCATCTTTGTGTGCAAGAAATATTACACATGTATATCTGGTTTAATCATCAACAATTACAAAGGTAAAATACTTTCCATTCAAACTTGCTTTTGATGTTGGTCTAAATAAATCCATGTGTAACAATTGTAGAGGCCTAGTTGTTGAGATATGATTATTTTTCTTGAAGGATGTTTTACTTTGTTTTCCATATTGACATGCATCGAAAATTTTATCTTTAACATATTTGGTTTTAGGGAGTCCTTTTTTTTTGGATAATTAAGTGTGTATAAATGAAAAAAGATACAAGAATACAAGGGGCATACCCCAGGTACTTACAAC
>JAUTBS010178829.1:0-11972 GCA_032361285.1 Aequorea victoria | reverse complement strand
TTCTTGTTTAAAAATTTTTATTTTTATTTTTGGCATTATCAAAATTCTCATTTATAAGAAGACAAAAATTCTCATTTCCCATAAACAAAAATGAGAATCTTGGTCTTCTTATAAATGAAAATTTTAATATTTTTAAAAATAAAAATGAGAATTTTGTGAAGAATGAGAATTTTGGTCTAAGAAAATATATGAACATTTTTAATAGTATAGTACTTTTAAAATTGTCCTTAGTGGTACATAACTTTTCAAAATGCGACCCCTCGGTAAATCTCCCAAAGAATTAAAAATATTTTATAAAGTTCAATTAAATATGAAATCAACTTATTTTTTATCTCTCCTCTCATCCACTCTACTCTTTTTCAAGCATTAGATTAAAAATATCCCAATCTTTAAATTTACAACATAGGAAAAATGTCACATCAAAATTTACCTCTCTTATAACATATATTTGGAGAATCATAAATTTATTTTTTGAATATTTTATATGTGATAATATAAAATTGCTACATATGACAAATGTCACATCAAAATTCACATTTCTTATAATATAAATAATTGGAGATCTATCAATTTATTTTTCTAACTTTGAATTATTTAATAAATGTTAATACATTTTTTGTGCAAAATAAAATATTAATATTCTTTATTTTTGTAAAATTATTTATTGATAATTAGTTTTGAAATGTTAAAATAAAAAAAATTAACAATATTTTATAAAGTTCAATTAAATATGAAATTAACTTATTTTTTATCTCTCCTCTCACCCACCCTACTCTTTTTTCACCATTAGATTAAAAAGATCTCAATCTTTAAATTTACAACATAGGATAAATGTTACATTAAAATTTACCTCCATTGTAATATATATATTTGGAGAATTATAAATTCATTTTTTGAATATTTTATATGTGCCAATATTTGTTTTGTGTAAAATAATACATTGATAATTTTTATTTATTCAAAATAGTCCATTGATAATTAGTTTTTAAATATTATAGAAATTTAAAACTTTTTATGAAGTTTCAATTAAATGTGAAACTCACTTATTTTTTTTTCTCCCCTCTCACTCACTATATTCTTTTTCAATAACTAGATTAAAAAGATCTCAATCATTAAACTTGCCACATATGACAAATATTAATCCTTAAGTAACTTTTAAATAAAAATCTAATTAATTAAATAAAGTTTTAATAATAAGTAAAAAGTTTAAATATAAATTAGACAACTAATCAAATTAAAGAAGACAAAAAGTAAGTTTGAAAGAGAGTAAAAAAATTAAAAATGAATAAAATATGGGCAAAAAGTAAATACCACATATTAGCCATTGATTAGGGATGCAGAGATGACAACCGTTAGATTGACACATAAATGTGACTATCAACATTCACCTCCCTTGTAATATATATATGTGGGTTTGTTTGTGTAAAGAGACAAAAATTGCAACATAGAATATTTTTAAAAAAATGAGTTATTTTATTCTATAAATTAAGAATTAATTTTTAATACTAAGTATGAAAAAAATAATAAATTAACTATTAAAAATGAGAAAAATATATGGTTAAAAGGAGATAAAAAGTAATTTTTTTAAAAAAAAGGTATTTAATATGATAGAAAAATTATAAAAATGTAAACACAATCTTAATCATTAAATTGATAAGATATCAATTCTCAAGTAACTTTTAAACAAAAATTTAATTAATTAAATAAAATTTTAATAATAAATAAAATTTTTAAATATAAATTAGGTAAAAAAAACCAAATTAAAGAAGACAAAAGGTAAATATGCAATAGAGTAAAAAATAAATTTAAAAATGGATAAAAAGTGTGTAAAAAGTAAACACCACATGCTAACAATTGATTAAAAATAGAGAGATGACAACCCTTGAATTGACACATAAATGTCACTATCAAGATTCACCTCCCTTGTAATATAGATTGTCAAATCATTTCTTTCTCCTCTCATCAATATATATATGTATATATATATGTGTGTGTGTGTGTGTGTATGTGTATTTAGAAGATTTTTTGTGAGAAGAAAACTTATCTCGACAAGTTCCCTAAAGTTCAATCATATATGTCGTATTTTCTTTTCTTTTCTTTTATTCTTTTAAAAAATATTAGTCACATCAAACTTCTCTCCTCACATGAAAGACATATATATATATATATATATACATGTGTATATTTATGTGGTGATGGAAGACTTGCAAAGATGGAAAAAACTAATCGCATAAGCAAACTCTGTCTTATTTTCTAGGTCATCATTTCCCTTTTTCTTTTCTTTTCCTTTTTAACCAAAAAGTGTCACATGACCCCCCTCTCATGGGGGAGCCGACCATGCTCAAGTTGGTTTTGGGCCTCCATTACTTATTTGGGTTGTTCTTTTTACTTGGGCCCATTTAATAATTTTCATAATATTTTGACCCATGAAAAATAAAATATTAGGCCCACCTCTTAATTCCATATTTGGGCCAATTTGGATTTTAATTCATTTTTGGGTCTCATAGATTAGGTTAAGCATAATGGGCCACTTTTAATCCTTTAATTTTGGGTCTCTCATTAATTGGGCTCAATTCTATTTATTTGGCCCATCTAGATTCTTATCATCTTTTGGTCTTTATCTTAATCTCACATAATTTTTTTTTTTTTTCGTTCTCTTTAATTTTTATATTTTGGCCCAAGTTTGGTTGTTATGCCAAATTTAGTCTTTTGGACTTTGAACTTTATTACTTGAACTTTTATTACTTCCTTGAGCTTTTGTTGAAGTCTTGAATTAAATTTTATTAGCTTATCAAGATCCTACTTAAGTCTTCTTAAGTTGCCTAGTTGATTATTTTAACTTGGGCCTCCAATAGGATCCTTTACTTAGATTCATATGGATTACGCCTAATCTTGAATTTTAGAAATTTTACTTCCAAGTCTCCTTCTCTTAAATATTATGGAATTAAAATCTTATTCTTAGTTCAATATCATGGGCTGTTATAGCTGCTAAACCAAGTCCACCCCTCCTACAGAAAAATTCCCTATGTTCTTTTGGAAGCTGAATGGACTCTATATGTGGAAGAAAATACTTTGGCAGACAACAAGCATATAGAGGAATTGATCAAACAATAGAATGACATGGTTGAGAATAATGAGGTGCAGGTGGACTTTTCTTTCTATAACCCGAATGTGATTATTGATAATGATAGTTGGCTCACCCTATATAAGTCAGAAAATGAGGAAGCCGATGACCAGACCGAGAGAAGTGAAGGATAGAGCAACGTCAATGAAGAGAACCTTTTTACCTAAGGTGTTAAGATAGAAAGTAGTGAGAAAGAGGAAGATATAGAAGAATAATTAGAGAAGGAATCAAAAGAGGAAGATACAGAAGAATAATCAGAGGAGGAATCAAAAGAGGAAGATACAGAAGAAGAGTCAGAGGCGTTAGAAGAGGAATAAGAAAAAGAACCTGTGGAGGATCTAGAAGAGGAATCTAAGGAAAAATCGAAAGAAGTGTAAGGGAATGAACCTGAAGAACAAACAAGAGATGAGTTCAAAATTGAATCCGAGAGAGCTCAAGAACAGAAAGAAGAGATAAGAGAAGATGAGAATAAAAGAGCAAGGAATAGAAAAAAATTAGGCCCACCGACAACAAAACTGTGAAAGAAAATTGGAAGGAAGGAAGAGGCTGTAGACACCCCAATTTTGACTAACCCACGCATAGGCTTATCCCGTTTGCTTCCGATGATGAGTGCATGCATAAGCCGCATCGAAAGGAATTCCGTGCAAATCCGAGAGTTTAAGGAACACCCCAAAACACTTCAAAATACCAAAAACGCCACTTGGTGCATCTTTCCAACCAAGCGCGCGCCACCTTCAAGTGGCGCACACCACCTTTCTCCAACCCTATGAGCGCCACTCTTTTTCTGTGCCTTAGCCACGCCATAACCAAGGTACCCTAAGCCACCTCAACATTGCACATGCCACCTTCTACCTGGCGCACGCCACCTCAACATGGCACACGCCACCTTGAGAAGAAGATTTTTCCCTTTTGACAGCTTTCTTGCCCAAAGTCTATGTAAAGAGCCACACCCCCTGATTAAAGATCCAAAAAAACCCAAAAGAGTGACAATACTCTGTAGAATTATAAACCTAAGTTGGATCTCGAAGACTAATCAAAATAATTGAATTGAATCAAACCAATACACATACCCTTACACCGGCTAAAGTTTCGATGAATCGAAGCAGCATAGAGAGCTCCCCGAAATAGGATGCACAGCATTTGAGGAAAGCTACCGGATAGCGCCTACACCTCCGCTTAAAACTCTCTTTTTGACTAGGATCCCCGATAGGCCATCCCTCTCTTTCTATCCATCTAGTTTCTTCTTTTTTATTTGGTAAAGAGAAGAAAGTGGTTGTTGGACTCGCTCCCCAGCTTTATTTTTATTTTATGTACAAGTATCTTTCACTTTCTCTTAGAAAAAGCATGCAACGTAGTTTTTTTCTAGGTTTTCTCTTAGAAAATCATGCAACATAGGTTTTTAGACTATATGTTGAAAACTGGTTACGTAAAATGCCATATTTCTTTATTTTCTTCTAAGTATAAAAATACTTTCACACACGAACACACTATTTTCTCAAACAGTAGCCTCTTTTGGCCCTCCAAGTGTCGAGCTCACTCTGCTATAGTAACACGCGCTACTTTTAGAGAGGTTAGGAGTGGCGTGCGCAATGTTCATGTGGCGTGCACTAGGTTCAGTGGTGGCGTGCGCCATCTCTGTTAAAACCAGTGGCCTGCCAGTATGTTTTTGCATCTTTTTATATCAAACAACATGTTTTTGTATTCATATTTGTGCACTGATATGTTGCCATCCCCCCTTTAACATGCAAATAATTGCAAGCATGCTTAGAATACCTTAGTTTTAGGTTAAGTTTTGTTTCATTGTTTGCTTTTGTATGATCTCTCTTCAACCTCATTCTGTATGTGTTACTTTTGATAAACTTAAGACAAGAACAAAAGAAACAGTTAAGTAGAGGCCGATCTTCTGATCGGGCGAGAGGGATGCGTAACACCTTCAATTCTCGTACCCTAGCTCCCGAACCATTATTTCTAGTAACGACGGACTAGTACCTTGAAAGTTTTGTTTTCTTGATTTTTTTTCATTAAAATCAAGTGGCGACCCCAATTAGGTGGCCCTTTAACATAACGCATTTGGGGCTCTCTTTTTAAAAACATAAAACCCTGCTTGTCTTTTAAAAATCCTAAAACTGAGAGCGTTTTAAAAACAAGTTAGTTTTTAAAGAGGGAGGGCTGCGAGTTTTTCGAGAGGGTTTCTCACAACAGCAAGAGCCATATGATCAGGCATGCCAGGAGACTCAAAGACGGGAGGAGTAGGTTGAACTAGATGACGACGGCGCTCCTCACTATCAATAGTGATTACTGGCAAAAACCTCATACAAAGTAGGCATAGGAGATGTATTCACATGTTCAAAATATGAATCCAAATAGACTCAAATACGGGTTTCAAACCCATCAAAAACTTATATGTATGCTAGCGAGTGAGCCATTTAATCATAATGGAAGCCCCCTCAGCCGAAAAATCGCTCAAGAGCTCAAATTGGGCTCATTCCTCCTGACGTGACTATAAGTATCCACAATATTCTGCAACTAATAATCCCAAGGTCTCCTGTGATGCATGAGAAATATCCTGATATAACTCAAAAAATACGAGCGTCATTACGGGCATGTGCATACATCTATGTCAAAGCAGTCCATAAACCAAAAACAGTATCATGATACATAAACATGTTATAAACACGTTCTTTCATAGAATTAAAAAACCAACCCAATATGGTGAGATTCTCAATATCCCATTGAACACGATGAGGATGCTCCTCTGGTGGTTGCTTCTTAGTTTCTATAAGCCATTTAGACTTGCCTTTTCCCCCAAGGAAGACACGAAGAGAACGACTCCAAGCAGCAAATTTTTTCTCATTCAACAGTACACTAGTA
Organism: Aequorea victoria; assembly: GCA_032361285.1. Lineage (NCBI taxonomy): Eukaryota > Metazoa > Cnidaria > Hydrozoa > Leptothecata > Aequoreidae > Aequorea > Aequorea victoria. The sequence continues at coordinate 5,977 of JAUTBS010178829.1, read as the reverse complement.
ATACGATGAACTGGTGCATGTTGAGAAAGAAAAAAATCTGATTGGGGCAACTTAAGATCACCATTGTCACTTAACTCGGTCATAATATATAAAAACTGAGAGACCAAAAAGATAGGCCGGATTCACGGCTAGTAAGAACAAAATCAAGAATAATACTACCGAAAATCAACGGCAAGGACCAAGTGTTGCTTACCACATCAGCAACCCTAAACAATAACAAATGCCCAAGTATTGTTTACCACATCAGCAACACTGAAAATACCACACGAGCATAACAAAAACACGAACAAAGCAGAGGCTAGAATACCACCCGAACAGAGCAGGAGCAAGAGCAAAACAGAACCATGGAAATACCAGGGGAAACAATACCACACCAAGAGCAGCAAATCGATCACGAACAGTGCTGAGCAAGGTCTGGGCAATGCAAAGCAGCAAACCAATCACAAACAGAGACTTAGATGCGTCATCTCGGTTGATCGCAGAACTTGGGTTATCCTCCTCTGAGCGTCGCAGAGTGTGGGCGACACACGAAAGGAGGTCGCAATGCCTGGGCAACGCTCCCTTGGTGATAGCAAGGTCCGGTCAACCTCCTTGGCATTGCAGAACCTGGTCAACCTCCTCCTGGTTGGTTGCAGCACTTGGAATGGACCAAACGAGATAATGGGTGGCGGCGCAAGATATGGCTGAGCTAGGTTACCATATCCTTGCTCTGATACCAAAAAGAATGTAATATTTCTGTATAATTGCATATCCTCGTAAGAGAGATAGCCTTGCTATATATACAAAACATAATATGATTTACAAAAAAAAAAGAATAATATATGGAAAGTACATCAAAGGAAAGAGTAAGAATCAAAGGAAAAAAATCAAGTAATAAATCTTCACATATATTATTTCCAACAGCATGCCCTTATATAAAAACTGATTAGTGATGGCCAAGAGATGTGGTTATATTTGGTGTCATCCTACTCTACCATAATTCTCATTTCTTCATGATTTAGCGTCTTAACTCCATATTACAAAGAAGAAGTTCTTTATTCCAAGGAAGAGCTGAATAGGGAGAATGAGGATGGGATTACAATTTTGTTTTACCTTCAGAAGATATATCCTGGTGAGTTACAAGTTGATTGCAGCACTGTTGTTTTCTTCATTTGAAATAGGTATAAAATCTTTGATTGTTTTATTTTACTGCAAACTAGAGGAATGGGAAAACTTTGAAAAGCGCACAAATGATCCAAAACAAGGATATTCTGACAAAGACAGGACGGAATTAATTCGCCAATGGGTATCTTACAGAGGGCAGACACTTTCTAGAACAGGTATAGATCATTAGGATCTTGCCAGCCTCTTTCACTTCTGCAAAGTTCATGGAATTTTACTTCATTTTCGGTAATCTCTGTACCAGTCAGAGGAATGATGTACTACAAGCAGGCTCTTGAACTTCAGTACTTCCTGGACTATGCTGAAGATAGTGGTCAGTGGTTTCTGTCACAAATAGTTTGTTGGTATTTTGAGTTAATGTCATTGCTCAATTTCAATTTCTCACATACTAATATGGCAGTTAATTAGTGGAAGCCAATTAATAATGAATCATTTCTATTGGATTTGCAGCTATTTTTAGTGGCTACCGGACCATTGGCACAACCAAGAAGGGCAGTAGGAATGTCATGGAATATGCACGTGCTTTGGCAGATTTGAAGTTCACCTTTGTTGTTTCTTGTCAGATCTATGGTGCTCAGAAAGTGTCCAGTGATGCCCGAGACAGAAGTTGTTACAAGAACATTCTGAACCTCATGTTAACGTAAGTTGCTGTTTCCTTAATGAGCTTTTAGTAGTTTTGATATTGAGCCATATTGCTTTTTTACCCTGCTATGAATTCTCCAGGTATCCATCTCTACGTGTCGCTTATATAGATGTGAGAGAGGAAACTGTTAATGAAAAACCCGAGAAGGTTTATTATTCCGTTCTTGTCAAGGGATGGGATGAATTTGATGAGGTATGCAGTATAGCTACTAACAGAATGCAGAGTTCTTTTGCAATGTGTGTTTCTTATGGTTTTTGTAATATTGACAGTTGTTCCAGTATAACTATTTTCTGGTCACTTACAATTAAATAAATGATAGCTCAAGTGTCATTCCACCTTGCTATCGTAGGAAATATACCGAATCAAGCTTCCAGGTCCTCCTACAGAAATTGGCGAAGGAAAACCTGAAAATCAAAATCATGCCATTATTTTCACACGTGGAGAAGCTCTGCAGACCATAGACATGAATCAGGTATATTCAATTTTATCCCCTTCATTTGAAGATACATTTCCGATTGACTCGCTGTTTATCTTCAGGATAACTACCTTGAAGAGGCTTTCAAAATGAGAAATGTATTGGCAGAACTTTTGAAAACTCATCATGGGCAGCGGAAACCGACAATATTGGGTCTAAGGGAGCATATTTTTACTGGAAGGTTTGGCTTCCATGTATCTGTGTATAGAAATTATCTTGATGATTGATCTCTATGGTTAAACAAATTAGTAAGCAGAGAGAAAATGTGCATATTAATGTCATTGTATATGCATAGTCTTATTTGGTCCTTCGGATTTACAGTGTTTCATCCCTTGCCTGGTTCATGTCTAATCAGGAGACAAGTTTTGTGACCATTGGCCAAAGAGTTTTAGCGGATCCTCTAAGGTAAGCCCCTCCTCCTCCCTGCCTGAACGCGTAACAAATCCTGTTTATTTATATGTGACGCGATGATTAGTTTAATATGACTTGATCAGTATTTGAATTTGATTTCCACGTCAGCTACTATTTATTTATGTCATGTTTCCTTTATTTGTTGTTTCTCTTCTTTTGAGAGAGGGCTATGGAGATTTCATGACAGGAAATTCTGGTTATAAAACCTGGATTCGATGTTGCAGAAAATGTTTGTTTCTAGGTTTGAAAACATGTATTCCCTACAAGTTTTAGAATAACCAGTAAAAACACAATCTATATCTCGAGGTACCACCTTCGAATTATGGAAGTTAGGCAATTTGAGATGTGCGAACCAACACCATTCCCTTAACTAGTATACAATGCTCGGTTTGCTTCCTTTCCAACTTTCATATGGCTTCACATTCATATGGCTTGGTTTAATATATGACAGGCTGCTAGTAATGAATGATCAAACGGAGTACCATAACCTACTAGCATTGTTTTACCATGTGTCGAAGTACGATCATGATATTAAATTCTCTGAATATAACTACTATTTTTGTTGATTTTGAAAATATATTATCTCCAGTCTTAATAGGCATGCTTCACTCTACTTTCTATCAAATGTTTGTGTGACTTGCACACTTTTGGGACTTCAGGAAAATACTAAAATTATTGATTTCACGGATTAACTGATGAACTCACAAACACATCTACCCAAACTAAAATAATAGTTACAAAACTCGTTTATGCCTCGATTCCTTAAGTACGATGATATTTTCCTTAATAATGAATTTATCTCTAAATGATTTTATGCACATTACCTGTTTTTCTTAACCATAAAATGATATTGTAGTGTTGTTCACAATCCTTTTATCGGTTTTTCTCATCTGAACTAAACTGTCAAATTAGTCAGTCTTCACTCAGGCGGTAATGTTGTTGCTTAGACTGGATATAGGCCGACCTATGTCTACGCTATCATCACATGATTCCTTACTAAAGTTTGATCCACAATTGACAGGGTACGATTCCATTATGGTCATCCTGATATATTTGACAGAATATTTCACATAACAAGGGGTGGCATAAGCAAAGCTTCCAAAACTATTAACTTGAGCGAGGACATATTTTCAGGTCAACTTTTAGTTCTTCAAAAGATGGCAACTTTTAGATTTGCTTTTTTTTATTTATAAGTTATAGTTTGATGGTTAATTGTGTAAATCTCTTCAGGTTTTAATTCAACTCTACGCGGCGGGTATATAACACATCATGAATATATACAAGTAGGCAAAGGACGTGATGTTGGAATGAATCAAATATCTATTTTTGAGGCTAAGGTTGCAAATGGAAATGGAGAGCAGACACTTAGCCGTGATGTTTATCGTCTTGGACGCCGGTTTGATTTCTATAGAATGTTGTCATTTTACTTCACAACGGTTGGTTTCTACTTCAGTAGCATGGTATGTTGACAAAGTTAATATTCTTGAATTAATATATGTTTCGATGGCATAGTTTCCTAATCTCATGAAAGTTCTCCTGTCGTGATGCGTGGGCGTGATTATGGTGCACTTGGGAAATTGTATGCTAGTTTGCATTAGCTATTGTAAGGACATTTGTTTTCATGGGACTGGGGAGTGATAAGCAGTAATTTGAACCCTTGGCAAGTGATTGTTGAGCTGAACAATAAAAAGGAAAATTGGGAAATAAAAAGAACAAATCTAATGTGTGTGCATGCTCGCACTGGGGTTTGGGAAGGACTTGGATAACTGCAATAGCAGTTGCAGGACTACCTGTTGACTTAGTTTTTTACTCTGTATCCTTTGTTAATATAGACAATGCATTGTCTGGATTTATGAATTCTAAAATTGTCAATTTGTCATATAATCATATGATTCATATTGAATGAAAGTCAATTTCAAGTGTAATTTTGTTTTTCATCACCCCACCCAACTACTAACCACCCCCACACCTGCATCCCCCACTTCCGCAAGAGAGAGAAGTGTCCTAGAAAACTTTCCGTAGATGTCCATTATTTAGTACCACTACATTTACTACTAGTAGTGGAGATGACTATCTCGTAGCTGCTCATGAGCCACACTGCTGTCCACCACTTGAAACTGGTTGGGGAATGAATGTCTCATTCCTTGGACGTTGCCTTGGGAGGTAGCTGGATGGTTGGACAAAAGGATATTTGCAGTTTTTTTGTTGTGTTTTCTTAGTTAGAATTGAAGAATACTAGACGAGAATTGAATAGATGAGAGAAAAGAATTGAGAGAGAACAAAATAGACGGCTAATGAGAGATTACCCAAAAGTTAGGACAACCTTTCTAATTTCTATACATTATTATTTATATAACATAGAGTCTAAAGACACAAATACCCTTATACTAAACTAAATATAATACTTAACACTCCCCCTCAAACTGGTGTATAAATATCCCTCATGCCCAATTTGCATACAATATAGTGATTTTTTTTGCTACCAGGTCCTTTCGTGAAAATATCCACTAGTTGATCTTCTGATTTCACAAAAGGCATACAAATCAAACCTTTGGTCAACTTTGTTTTGATGAAGTGTTTGTCAATCTCAATATGTTTGGTCCTGTTATGCTGGACTGAATTATGAACAATATTGATGACAACTTATTATCATAATAAAATCTCATTGTATTAGCACCAGACACACCCAAGTCTCCCAATAAGACTTGAAGCCACGTAAGTTCACAAGTACCATGGGCCATAGCCCTATACTCAGCCTCTGTACTAGATCTAGCTACTACGACTTGCTTTTTGCTTCACCAAGTAACCAAATTACTACCCACAAAAGTACAATATCTTGAAGTAGATCATTTATCATCAATAGATCCAACCTAGTCTGCATCAGTAATGCTTCCACTCTCATGTGATCATTGTTTGAAAACAAAATCCCTTTTCCCAGAGCTGACTTAAGGTACCGAAGAATACGAAATACATCGAGATGTATATCACGGGGATCATACATAAATTGACTAACAAAACTCACTGCATACACAATATCTGGTCGCGTATGAGAGAGATATATCAATCTCTCAATAAGTCTTTGGTAACTCTCCATATCAATCGAGGCATCCACATTCCCACAAAGCCAGTGATTAGATTCAATGGGAGAATTCACTTGTCTGCCACCCATCATACAAATTTCCTTAAGAAGATCCAAAATGTACTTTCTTTGAGAGATGAAGATTCTCTTATCTGATCTTGCAATTTCAATCACAATAAAGTAACGTAAAATTGAGATATTTAATTCA
>JAUTBS010178718.1:0-11973 GCA_032361285.1 Aequorea victoria | reverse complement strand
GCTTACTAATGCAACTCGAATATTAGTAAATACAACATCAATGCGTTGTTATAGGTCAAAACAACAGATGGAGCTTGTTGAATAACCCTTGGGCTAACATAAAGTATGTAGAATGTGAATAACCTTTTTTTTTTGAAAAAAAAGTTAGTTAACTTTTTTGGGATGTCAAATAGTATGACTTAAAAGTTAATTTCTTTACAAAAAAAAACATTTTTTTAACCCAAACAGGTACTAAGCTATGCTTTACAAAGTTTGGCTTTTTAGAGATTTAATTTTTTTTTATAAGAGAAAAAAAGTAAAATTATTTGAAATAATATGTTTAGGTAATCTTTTTGCTTTTCTTACTTCATGTTGAAATATAATATGTTCTTATCTTTTATTTTTAAATTGTAGTGTTTAGAATAATAGTATATATATATATATATACATTTCTTTTTTATCTTTTAAGACTAAAATTGGCTTTTATCCTCATGGTACCAATATATTAATAAGATATATACAATTTTTTTTGTAAAATAGAATAAAAGAAGTTAATAAATCTTACCTAAAAACTAAACTTTTTATTAAAAAAACTAATTTCTTACCTAGCATGTTTACCTTAATCTACGATCTTACAGCATCTTACGTCACATTACTGTACAATTGTCGTCGGCTGTCTCCACCCTCTAGAAAATGTTCCCACTAACACTTCGTTTGGTTATCAATAAGAAAAAAATAATAATTAGAGACGGTAAAATCAGTCAGTCAATATAAGTTAGGCCCAATTCAATTGAGGTCTAAAAAGATGGTCCAAAGACTAAATAAAATAGGAGGCTGGGAGATAGACTCGATTTTGACCCTAATATTTTTCGTCATCCAAAATTCGAGCAAAAGATGAGAATCAGGGAAGAGGAATGGCTGAGTGGAGAAAGGTGAGCCTGGAACCCACAAAATTAGGAATCCATCCCATGATCTTCGGGTTGCGAGAGGATAATTTCCTAAAACCTCTTTGATCCCACAAAATCAGCATTGGAATCAAGGAGGAGGTCCCACCAGAACGAGGATAATCAGTTAAATTAAAGGAAAAATCTCAGCAGGCTCCTTATTCAAAAGGCAACATCAAACGTTATAAATAAAGGAAGAGGGGTCTAGAAAAGGTACACGTTAATTGGTATTCATACTATGTAATTACCAATGTTTTTTAAAAACTCCCAGTGTTTTGACTTGAGCATCAGAGTGTTCTTTTCGTCGAACCCCTCGACTGGGCAGCACTGACGTTCGTTGTTCTTGCAGCCACAAGTTCAGCCAAACTAATCCAAGCACAACCATAGGTTCAGCTGAGTTAAGCCAAGTATAGCCGAACTCCCTCCAAGTTGTTCGAGCATCTCGTTTAATCCAATTCAAGCGTGACTCTTTTTGACTATGTGTTTTTTGCGTACACAGTTTGGCATTGTTTGTGGAAAATGAAGACCCTTGAGGATATATTTAAAGATGAGCCAATCAACATCAAGATCCCAATACACAGAGGGAGGAACCAGAATTCCTCCTCGCACTATTCCCCCTCGGGGCGTAGATCCACCTTCCAAGCAAACAGAAGATCCAAACCGGAGGCGTATGCGTTTAGAGGTGTCAAAGGATGACCGGATATTGAACGTCTCCCCTGAAAAGAGCACTAGAAACCGAGACCCCGAGGCTCAATGAGAAGGATGAAGGACCACCTTCAGAGGAGGGAGCACATCGACGACCTTTAAGAACGTATGCACCGGTGAGACCGTGAGATATCCAAGCTTCAACATCGGTTGGAATCCCTTAGCCCGCTTTCGATTCATAGCCAGACCAAGGATCATGGGGACTTAAAGACTCAAAAAATATCTATCAGGTTTGAGGGAGAGAGGGATTCCCACCACCGAGCAGACACTTAGAGGAAAGGGTGGAGGCCCAAGACATTCCTGAGAATGTGGGAAGCTCAAAGCACGACCCAAGGCACTCGGAGCACAACACTCATTCTAAACATACCAAAATTTAGGTAACTCAACAAAACCTCACACAATGGTTTGAGAAAAGACTGAACGATCACTTCCAGCAAGATGGAGGGAGAATGGCGCATGATGTGGCAAGAAAATCCCTAGAGAATATCTTAATATCGCCACTTGCCGAGGTAATTGAGAACTTTGACCCCCTTTGCAAGTTCACTCCCCTAAATTTGAGATGTATGGTGGAAAGATAGATCTCATGAGCCATATCTGGAACTATCGACATGAGATGGCCCTCTAAAGTGGGAATGATACACTTCTATGTAGAATGTTCCCTTCCTGCTTAGGGGACCTCGCCTTAAGGTGGTTCCACAAATTGGCTCAACGATCCATAAAGAACTGGAAGCAACTACTCGAGGTCTTCACAGACTGGTTCATCACTAATAGCAAACATTCCAAAGGGGTTGATGCACTTATGTCCATCTGAAAGAATAATACCGAGACTATCCACAAGTATGCTCGGAGGTATTGAGAGTTATATAATGAAGTCAAAGGTTGCAGTGAGAAGATTATTATAGCTTCGTTCAAGCTTGATCTTTCGCTCGCCAGTGGGCTCAGATAGTCCCTAACAAAGAATTCCCTAAGCACAATGTCTGAGCTTATGGTGAAGATCGAGCAGCGTGCAAAGGTGGTAGAAGACCTTTTCTATGCCCAGTTGGGCTTGATGTCCTCCAAGTACTCAGATAAAATAGGGAACAAGGAGAAAAAGGATCAACCATAACAAAAGGAGGCGCCGACCTCAGCAGACTCGAAAGCCCACCGAGAATTCTAGATTGTGTTCAAGGAGCCTATCCATAAGCTATTGGACAAGATCAAGAATAAACATTACTTCTAGTGGTCAGTTAAGATGATTAGGGATCCCAATAAGAGACCCCAAAATAAGAAATACTTATACCACAAAGACCATAACCACCATACAAAAGATTACCGAACGTTCAGATGACACCTAGAAGAACTAGTGGAGGCGAGGCACTTGATTGAACACGTTGGCGCCGAAAAAATAGTGTAGCGAGAGAAGTAAACAGCCCAACCAGCCATCGTCGAATAAGATAATGCCTCTATCAGTGTTTTTACATCATACACGGCGCATTGGACCCCCTTGGGGAAAGAGATTCTCGACACCAGATATGAAAATGGCCTATGCCAGGGAGGTTGAGGGTAGCAAGAAGCCGAGAAGGGATGCCATTCCGCAGTAGTCGCTGAGGGGACACATTTTCTTTTCGAACGATGATCTCTCTAGAGTTCAAAATCCACATAATGATGCCCTAGTCTTGACAATACGGGTGGCTAATTATGATGTTATAAGAATCGTCATTGATCAGGGGAGTTCAGTTGACATCATGTACTACAGTTTGTTCAAGAAATTGGGTCTGAAAGAATCCCATCTTGGAAAATGCCACACACTACTGGTTGGCATTGGGTCAGATATAGTTTGACCACTGAGGGAAAGTCATCTTGTTTGTTTGGGCTAGACCCGTGATCCTCGACACTGAGTTTCTAGTGGTTGGAAAGCCTTTGACCAACAACCCCATCATGGGCCAAACATGGATCTATGCATTGAAAGTTTTTCCATCAACCTACCATCAATCCTTAAAATTCAAAGTGATAGAGATAAAGGGAAGCCAGCTGGCCTTGCGACAATGCTTTATTGCTTCCATCAAGAAAAATGAGTCCTCCCCAAAGTGAAGACCATTGAAATCACCGAAGGAGCAAACATCGACAAGTACCGCCAAAATGCTGAGGAAAAAGTGGTTGAAGATCTCAAAAAGGTCCAGATCAATCCTGATAATGAAGAGAAATACTTCTTGATCGACACCCTCTTAGTCGAATAAGAGGAATCTAAGTTTGTTTAGTTCCTCACTGCCAACAACGAGGTTTTTTCCTAGACCCCGTAAGAGATGTCTGGGATCAATCCCAAGGTGATCTCCCATTAGCTCAAGGTGGATCATACTCACAAACCGATAATACAGAAGATGAGAAGGTCTGCAGTGCATCACGCCGCATCAATGGAAGAGAAGGTTGACCGATTGTTGGAGGCCGATGCAATTTGGGAAGTCTAGTACCCAAACTGGCTTGCAAACATGATGGTTATAAAAAAGAAAGATCGAAAGTGGTGGGTTTGCGTCGACTACACCGATCTCAACAAAGCCTGCCCCAAACACAGCTTCTCATTCCCAAAAATTGACCAGCTTGTGAATGTCACAGCTAGATAACAGAGGATGAGTTTCTTGGATATCTATAGAGGCTATCACTAGATAGACATGTATCCCCTAGACATTGGGAAAACTGCTTTTACCACTCTAAAGGGGATATTTTTCTATAGGGTAATAATTTTTGGGTAAAAAAAATGCCAGCGCTACCTACCAGAGATTTATGACGAAGATGTTCAGTATGTTACTCGACAAAATCATGGAGGTCTACATCGACGATATGGTAGTTAAAAGTAGGTCACCTTCGACATTCTTAAAATCTTCAAACTAAGGTTGAATGCTTCGAAGTGCGCCTTAGAAGGAAGTTCAGGAAATTGATCGGATTCCTCATTACACAAAGGGGAATTGAGGTTAACCCCAAACAGATTTTGGTAATACAGAAGATGCACAACCCGAAGACCATCAAGGAGGTCCAAAGACTCACTGGAATGCTAGCCACGCTAAATCTCTTTATTAGTAGAGCTCCGGACAAATGTCACCACTTTTTATAGCTCCTAAAAAAGGCTAAAAAATTCTAGTGGACGGGGGAGTGCGAATGAGTTTTAGCCGAACTAAAGGCTTATTTCGTAGCATCACCCCTTCTCTCTGTGCTAGAAACCAGCGAGAAGCTCTACTCGTACCTAGTGATGTCAGACTGGGCAGTCAATGCAGTCCTTCTACTATTAGAGAATGGAGTTAAAAAGCTAATATACTATGTTAGTAAGGTCTTGTTAAATGTAAAGACCAGGTACATAACCTTTAAAAAATTGGCTTTGTTATTGGTCTTTGCATCGCACAAATTGGTACACTACTTTCAAGCTCACTCAATCATTGTATACATCGAGCACTCGCTCAAGTCCATGTTGCAAAAACTAATTTCTCTAGAAAAGTAGCTCGATAGGCGGTAGAGCTAGGTGAATACAACATACAATTCTAGTCACGAATAGCCATAAAAGGGAATGTATTGCCAGATTTCATAGCAGAATTTAGTCCTATAATCGATGAAACAAACTTGTCAGGTCCGTCTGAGCAAGAAACCGAACTTACCGAGCTTGGGGAAAAGAGGTACAGGAGCCGCCCAATCTGTCCACAGAACATAATGAGGGAAAGGCTAAATTATGGCATCTATATGTTGATAGATCAGCATGCGCAAAGGGTTTGAGTGCCGACATAGTCCTCTTCAGGACTAAAGAAGACCTCATTGAAAGGGCCATTAGACTCAGCTTCCATGCCTCAAACAATAAAGCAGAGTACGAGGCATTGGTGGCCAGGCTCAGAGATGCTCACAACTTGGGGGCCCTAAAATTAAAAGTCTTTTGTGACTCCCAGTTAGTTGTAAACCAATTCATAGGCAAGTACATAGTTCAAGATGTCAGGATGATTGCCTATGTCCAACTTGTAAGAAAATTAGCCCAAACCTTCGGGAAGATGGAGATTGCCCAACTCATTTCAAAATAGAATGGGCATGCAGACTCCCTAGCCTGCTTGGCCTTTGCAGTTTGGTCGACAGAAGAACGAGTGGTTAAAGTGGAGTTCCTCCCAAGCCCAAGCACGGTGCCAAGAGCTGAGCTAGAAGCTCTTTGTGCCGAGCTCAGACCGAGTTGGATGGATCCGATCAAAACCTTTCTATTGAAAGATGAGGTCCCAACCGATAAGAATGAAGCTCACAAGTTACGCAAAAAAGCCACCCGCTAATGGATATAGAGGATGAGAGATCTATGCAAAAAGTCATTCACCAGGCCCTACCTATTCTGCGTCCACCCAACTAAAGTAGAAGATTTGGTCTTTGAGATACACGAAGGCATCTGTGGGAGCAAAACTAGAGGGAGATCTCTAGCTCACAAGGTAATCTCCCAAGTGTATTAGTGTCCCTATATGCAAAAAGATGCCCAAGTGTACGTCCAAAACTGTGAAAGATGCCAGAAGTTCTCTCCGTTAATCTAAACTCCAGCCTAAGATCTCACTAGCCCATCTCACAACGGGGCTTGGATATTATGTGGCCTCTTCCTAAAGCAGCTGGTAATAGAAGGTACCTATTAGTGGATAACGATTATTTCTCAGCGTGGATTGAAGCTGAGTCCTTGGCCAACATGAGGGATGTGGATGTCAACAGGTTTGCCTAAAAGAGTATTATCACTCGTTTTGGCATTCCCTAAGCTCTCATTTTGGACAATGGCACTCAGTTCGATTGCTCGTTGTTTAAAGATTTATGCTCTGATCTAGGCATAACAAATTACTTTTTCACGCCAGTTTATCCCCAGAGCAATGGACAAGCTAATACCTCAAACAAGGTAATCCTAGATGGGCTAAGGAAGAGGTTATAGGCAGCAAAAGGGAGACGGGTCAAGTAGCTCCCTTCAGTCCTCTGAAATTACCGAACAACTCCAATGAGGTCCACCAGTAAAACCCCATTCTCTTTGGCCTACAGGGTGAAGGCGGTAATCCCTCTTGAGATCGGTCTTTCGACGTTCCGAACTAAGACCTTCGATCAAGCAACGAACTCCAAGGTGCTGGCAAAAGACTTGGATCTCGCCGTAGAAAGAAGAGAAAGGGCTCTGCACAAGTTAGCCTCGTACCAGCGAAAGCTTGCCAAGGGCTACAACCGAAGGCTCCACCCTAGGGAATTCTCAATCGAGGACCTCGTTCTTAGAAAAGTAGTGGATCACACTAAAAACTCAATGGACAGGAAGCTCAGTCCGAACTGGGAAGGGTCGTATAAGATTGTCGTCAAAGCAGGCACATAGGCATATCACCTAAAGGACCTAAAGGACAAGACTATACCCCGGCCCTAGAACATATCCAACCTAAGAAAATTTTAGTTCTGAACTTGTATGAAAGCTTTTTCAAAGAATGAAAATACAAAGCACTTCTCACAATATCGTGTCCAAATTATGTTATGGTCCACTTCTTGGGAACAAGAAAATAATGATTTATTTCCCAAACTAAGGGACTAGGGAACGGTTTTAAAAGCTCTCTTACCAAAAGATAAAATGGGGATAGGACTAAAATGCCCTTATATACCCAAGATAGACGCAATTTTTGGTTCAAAACAAAAATAAAGGGATCAAACCTAAAAGCTTTCTTACTGAGAAGGTAAAATGAGAAAAGAGGTTTAGTTCCCCCAATCTTCCCAAGATAGAATACACAATGACTCATAAAGTATGACTGAGCTCCAATCTTAACAGTCAAAAGAAACTAGGAAAAGCTGAGAGCTCGGCCAAACTGAGAAGGTTCTTAACCTTGAAGTCATAAGCTAAGGGAGCATGCATAAAAGTATTCTCAAACATAACTTCAGGAATAGCATGAAAAACCCCTCACCCTCGTTATAAGGGTAAAAGACCTTTATCTTTCATTCAATGGAAGGTTAAAAGGTAATAAGTGTTACTAAACATAGAAAGCTTGAGAAGCTCGAAAAAAGGCTAACCAAACATTTCAAGAGACATACGATGGAAAGAAAACATTAAAGGAAAAAAGATTTTTTTATTGAAGAAAGTGAATTAAAAACCCTTATATTACAATAAAATACAAGGAAAACTATCTAGGTGGCGGCGGGGAAGTCCTCTTGGCTCAGTGCTCCGCTTCAAGTTGTTCGGCATCCTCGGTCACTTGAACCTCCTCGATTTGCTCGTTCAAACCCATCACTGCAACACTTTTAGCAGATGGCTCCAAGGGTTCGCTTGCCACCACCAAGGAGTCGACAGCAGGGTAAGCAGCAACGTCAGGCTTCTCAACCTCGAAGGTCTCGATGTGCTTGAGAAGGCCATCATCTGTCTCCTCCTCCTTGTCGTTAGCATCCACAAATAGGCTGGGCAAGGGGGTCCCAAGTAAGAGTGGAGTTTGAAGCCACTCCAACTGCTTCAAGAGCAACTATCCAGGCGGCCTTGAAGACCATGTCTTAGAGATCGGGTATATGACCCTTGTATTCATCAGTGGCATCAGACACTCCATCTGCGTAGGCGAGTCTCAACTGCTTGGTTTGCTCCTCCTGAAGCTTTTCCAGCTTGGTAGTGGCAATACAAAAGTTTTCCTCAGTCTCTAACGCCTTCTTTTGCTCTTCCGTATACTCAATGGCCAGCTTACCTGCCCAAAATGCGGCCTCATTTGTGATACAGATCTTCTCACGAAGGGCGTTCTTGGCTTTAGCTATGATGCTCAGGAGATCGAGGTTTTTCTCATAGGCCTTTTGGAGCTCAACCTCCTGGTCAGTCATCCGTTCCCCTATTACCATGGCTCTTTGAAGGCCCTACTAAACAAGAAAAAAAGGGGTTAGAATAAAAAAGGAAGAAATAATAGCAGGCATAGAAAAAGAGATAATTGTTTACCTAGGTGAGGTGTTGGATGACCAACTTTTTGAGATTCTCATTAGACATCCCTTGGATGGCCTCCATATCTCCCGAAAGCTTAAGAGATTCCACTAAGCCCTGAGTAGTCTTAGAAGAGCCAACCCGATCATCAGATTACATGGGTTGATCACCCTTTACCAGCTTCAAAACCCATGGTGCCGCTTTCTCTTTGAGGATCAGGGCCCCCTTTTCGATTTGGGACCTCGCAGCTTCAACAGTCACTCTGGTGGTGGAGGGGGCAACTCTCCTATTCCTCCTCCCTTGAAGAGGAACTTCGTCGGAGGCTTGGATCAGCTTGACCCCAGGTACTAGTCCTGCTCAGGAAAGAGGAACTGCCTCTGCCTATTTCTTTTACATTTTGAACGCCAGCATGAGGCATCTCCTTTTCTTACACCCAACTTTGAGGAACATAGACAAGTCCACGACAATGGGCCTCTCTTCTCCATGGGGAAATAGACCAGTCAATTTTTGGCTCGATTGGAGAGTAGGCTTGATGGGAGCTTTTCGATCTGGTTTCCCTCAACGGGGATTGGGCAACGGTGTCCTGGTTGATTTGAGAAGTCCAAGGGATAGGAATGACCTCCTGAACTTCCCCAGTGACTTAGGAGCTCGAGGCAATCCAAACTCCCACGGTCTTTTCTTTGATGAAGGACCAGTACACTAGGGTGTACTTCAAAACAATATGTGTGGCTCGGCCATTCCCTCACTGACCTCGAAGGCCTTTGTATGCCCAAACTTTCTCTAGGTCCTTTAGATGGACCCCTCACCTGCACAGAACATACATCAATTAGCCGCAAGATGAAAACTCAAGAAGGAAGAATTAAAGGATGAAAAGATGTGAGGAAATACATGAACTCCCCGTATCTACGATGAATGGTCCAGGTGACTCATTCCCCCTCGTGGGCCCGAAACTCAAAGTTGCTCGAGACAAATACAAAGTCATTATCCGTGCCTTTGCCTGAATCTTGTAGTTTGATCACGTGCTTCTCAGTAGCCTTTTTACTTTGAGGTAATAGATTCCCTCTCTTTGCCAAACTATGTTGTAATAGTATACAATATCCTAGAGACCAAGATTACTCCCTAAGATCTTGTTCAGTTTGACGACCCCCATGACTATTCGAAAGAAATTAAAGGAGACTTGCATGAGGCTCAAACTATAATGGTTCAAGACGTCCCTTAAAAGATGGTGTAGAGGGAACCGAACTCTCCCCTTTATAATATCAACCAAAGAAATCGCCATACATTGGTTATTTCCCTCCCAGGGGTTATCAGCAGTGGCTAATTTTATTTGGATATTATTAGGGATTTGATACATCTCCCTAAACATGGCCATAACTGTGGAGTTGGAAACCATGTTACGGAGTCTCCCCATTATATATATGAAGAATAAGACGAAAGAAACAAGGAATGCAAAATACATAGGAAATAAAAGAAAGAGATTTCTGGAAGAAGCAGAGGGGAACTTACTGAGTCAAACACTGGAACCAGAAACAAAGGACGACACCAAATTTTGGAACAAGCTTCTCAGATGAAGTTCTTCGCACAAGAGTTGGAAGGGAAGAAAATTCTTACTCAAAAAATATGAAGACGGCAGAAATGCCATATGCACTGGTTAGAAGTATATATAGGAGAGGGGATGACAGTTGCAATGATGAAGGACGTTCCAAAACGGCGCATGACCGATGTAAACACCCCAATTTCACTAAACTGTGTATTAGGCTTATCCAGTTCATCCCTAATGATGACTACATGCACGAACTCACATTTGAAAAAACTCTGTATGATTATAAGAATCAAATAAACACCCCGAAACATCCTAAAAATACCAAATATCCAAAATACACATAAAATACCTTTTTTGAAACCATCCAACTAGGCGCCCTAGCTCCAAGTAGGTGCACGCCACATTTTTCGAAACGCTTGTCACATTCAAACAAAGTGCGCGCCATCACTTTTTCAAACCCTAGACACGCCATATCCAAAGTGGCGAGCACCACCTGCGACCAGGAGCTCGCCACCTATAATATGGTGCACGCCACCCTCAAAAGTGGCGTGTGCCACCTCCTGTGGAACATTTTATTCCCTCTACATGTCAGCATGTCATTGAGCAGTTGTCACATATAGATTTCTATAAATACCGGCATTCCTCAGCATTTATGGGAGGTCAACTTCTATTGACGTCAATACTCAGCCAAAATACTAACCCATCTGATACTTAGCCACCCGATACACCATTCAAATCCTTTATACGAGCCATTTCCTGAAGACTTGAGGATTGTACGGAGTACTATTCCAATCGAATGAGGCAACGTGACGCATTGAGAAAATGCCCAGGTAGCAATCAGGGATCGCTCGAGATTCTATTTTTGTCATTCCAGAAAGTTTTTCAACATCATGACATCTTATGTTCTTCCCCCCTCCTATTTTGAGGAAGATGTCGTGGTTATTTTTTAGTTGAATACTCTTTCTTATTTTGCTAGCATCTCTTATTTAAATAGATAGTATTTTTGTTTTGATTAGTTTTCCTTGTATCACATTCTTCTTGAGTACATTGTGCGCCCATGATACTATTTTTGTCAAAATAGAAAGTTTTGGTCTCTGCAACGTGGCGTGCGCCACATTGACATGGCGCGAGCCATATCCATGTGTGGCGCGCGCCAGCTTAACTTGAAATAGTCCATGTTTGTTGTAATCCCCTGTTGGTCTTTCTGCTCTATTTTTTATATCTTTTTCTATTTGAATACCCTGTGCACTCACGATACTGTTTCTGTCAAGACAGAAGTTTTTGGACACTATAACATGGCGCACCCACTCTTTTTATGGTGGCAAGCGCCATATCCATATGGCGTGTGCCACTTGTTGCAAGTCAAGTGTGTTTGTTGTACCCTAATGTTCCTACTTTTATTTTTTATGTATTCGTAACTATGTGTTATGGCCTGCCTTTTAATTAATATGAGCTTATCATACTTTTTCTTTGCATTTGAGTATATATATTGTCACACCCCAATTTAGGAAAGGTGACCGGTCATGGATCATGGGCCTTAACCCAACTAATCCAAGAAAGCCTTAATCAATTATTAGCTAACAATATGCTAAAACAATATTAATTACCATGGATTTAAATAATTTAAGACCCAATTTCATAAATGTGGGTTAAATAGCCCAATAATCTCAACATGCTATCTCGACAGCTCATAGTCAATTTGTTTAATTTTATTCGGATGCATAAGTAATATAAAGAATGCGGAAGTAAGATATAAATGTATAAATGCATGTCCTAGAGGTCTTTATGTTGGATCCCCTGAAGCAGTCGAGTCCATCATCAAGCTTCTCCTTTCATTACCTGAAAATATTTAGTAGTACTCCATCAGCAAAAAACTGGTGAATGGAACACGCATAATAAAATATAGTTCAGAGCATGGCATAAAA
>JAUTBS010178607.1:0-11975 GCA_032361285.1 Aequorea victoria | reverse complement strand
GTTAACGGTAAAATAACTTTTCACAATGAGCCATTTCGTTGGGAACACTTTTGTTTTTGCGCCAAATCAGAGATTTTTCGCTCTACTGAGAAAGGCCTACAACGACGACATAATATTTGTCGCCAAAAAACATGTATTAAAAAATAAGTCAGTTTCAAATACCCAATTATAATTTTGGTTAGGGCTCTACATACCCATTACACGCCACAACCGTCTACAAGTCGCGCCCCTATTCTCACCTGCTCCCTACGATCATTGCCACCTTGCCTTTGGACGCCGCCTCCCTTCTCGTCGCTGGTTCTATTGCTCACCGTCTCCCTTCTCGCTGCTGGCCCTATTGCTCGCAGTTGCTAGACCTGTTGCTCATCGTTGCTGGTTCTGTTGCTTGCCGCTGCTGGTTCTGTTCGTGCTCGACGCTGCCCAGCCTGTAGCCGTTTTAATTCCTCCTCTTTATGTCTTGCTTCTAGCCATCGTCGGTCCTGTTGCTCACCACCGTTGGTCTTGTTTCTCGTCGCTGCTGGTTCTGTTGTTCTCGCCGAGGGCAGGTTCAACAAGGGCGATACCTCTGTCATGCTTCACTATGCCTACGGTGCCGTTAAGAAGTCCGTCCAGGCCTACGTCTCTCGCTCCGATGGCTAAGTCATCAAGGTTCAATTACCCTTCCCGGTAAACTCTAATGACGAAATCATTTTTAAATTTCGAAAAGCCCTAGAAAAAGAAAAATCTAATGGTCATAAAGTTAGATTAACAGTGATAGATCATATTTCTTCAATGCCTAGTGTGGTGATTCCAGTAAAAGAATTGATCTAAATTTGTAGAAATGAAGGCGTTGATCAAATTTTTGTCGATGCAGCCCATGCAATTGGGTGTACTAAAGTAGATATGATGGAAATTAGGGTTGATTTTTACATTTGTAACCTGCATAAATGGTTTTTCTTTCCACCATCTGTTGCATTTTTGTACTCTCAAAAATCGGATAAAACATTGGATTTGCACCACCCAGTGGTTTCACATGAATATGGGAATGGATTGGCGATCGAGAGTTCATGGATTGGGACACGGGATTATAGTGCTCAGCTTGTAGTTCTTGAGGTGATGGAGTTTGTAAACAGGTTTGAAGGTGGGATTGAGGGAATAAGGAAGAGAAATCATGAGAAGGTTATTGAGATGGGTGAAATGTTGGCTAAATCATGGAAGACGAATCTTGGGTCGCCACCAGAGATGTGTTCAAGCATGGTTATGGTTGGTTTGCCAGCATGTTTGGGGATTTCAAGTGATTCTGATGCTTTAAAATTGAGGACCCATTTAAGGGATTGGTTTGGTGTTGAAGTGCCAATATATTTTTGAGCACCAAACGATGGGGAGGTTAATCCAATAACAGGGTATGCACGGATATCTCATCAGGTTTACAACATAATTGATTATTATTAATTAATCAATTAACTCACGAATGCAGTTAACAAGCTCGTTAACGATGAATTTTGTCACACTCACTCCCATGAAGATATGGTTGTGAATAGATACTCTAGTAAACTCAGTATATCTATTAGTTGAGTTAAAAGTTCTAATAGAATGAATTTTCGTTTTGAAAGTTAGAGTAAGTTATAGAATTGGGAAGGTAGTTTCCATGGGGCCAAACAAGTTTTTTGAAACGAGAGGATTGGTTTAGTAACTAGATCTTAGTTCAAGATGTGCATGCATGGTGCACATTGGAAGAAAGTTTATCCTCATTGGAGTAAAGATGGTATAACCTTGATAAAGAAAGGAATTAAGTGTCAAGATGGATAAGGAGCAAAAAAAAAATATTCTGAGTGAAGTTTCTTGAAACGGGTAAAATGGCTTTAATAGAAAGACTTGTTAGTATAGCACGTAGACATGGTATATGTCTAGTACGCGTTGGATGTTATAAGTCTCATGATAGAGACGAGATTCTTGAAGATGGTGATATTTTATACATATGTTTGGAAAAGAAGGATTATTCCCTAAAGTTTACACGTAGTGTTATCACTTCATCCGAAATTAGAATGAAGTGCGTGATGGATGAATCAGAGGAAATAGATAACAAAAAATACCTTAAGCTGTGATGAACATTGATATGAACTTTGAAGTATTTTATAAATGATATTCATTTCCAGGCATTAAGGGTCCAAGAAACTAAATTATGATATTAAAGTTTGATATGCATAGTAAAAGAAAACATGTAACAAAAATGTGCGGTAAAATACAAGAAGTAAATGGCAAGACCAAAGAGATGTCATCATCATGCGAACTTATATTCTATAAATTTCGTGATTTATGAAAGACGAGGTAACCCTCGGGTTGGAGATGGTGATCTCCGGATGGTTTTGAGTTCTAACCTTAGTTAAAGATATGGAACATAAAATGAGAAGTTATTAACTATGAACGAGAGGCTAAATGTCCAGTGCCATTGAGTTGGATTGAATTCATTACATTTTGACAAGTAATATTAGTCTTGAGAAGATGGTAAGTTGGTTAAGTGTTGTGCGATAATGGACTAATAAGTAAGGAGGAATGATGAAGGATCATGTAAGATCACTTTGCAAAGTAAGAAAACGAGAAGTAAGGAAGTTGTGTACGATCGACTAAAGTTTTCAAACAAGTATGAGTTATAGAGTTGAGATAAAAGATTTGAAGAAATGAAAAGATAAGGCATTGAAGTAGTTTCCCTAACTAGCATCGGGAACATTAAAATTTTGGGAAAAAATTTCTTTAAGGAGGGAAGAATGTAACACCCCATAATTTTTGAGAATCTAAATTACATTCTATTATGAATTAAGAAGAAGTCTTGCAAGTAATATTTCTTAAGAATCAAGTTGAGGAGCAAGACAAGTAAACCATGTATAGGATTCGTTTGGAAGTCTAAGTTCGAAATTCAAAAAGGCTTAAAAACAGAACTCAGGTAGGTCTTAAATAAGCTCATAAGCTTTAGTTCAAGAGATGAACAAAGGTCTAAGAATCATTGAATGAAAGTTGAGTAAAACGATGCAAGGCAAAGATGCGAATTTTGGCGCAGTTTTTAACATAGGCCAAAAATATAGAAATTAAAATGGGCCAAGTGATGGAACACTTATGGAAGCTTGAGCTAAGGCCCAAAACAATATGAAAATCTAGAATATGGGCCAAACAAATATAATTAAGCCCAATTAAATTAAGTCCCAAAGATGGAAAGGATAAAACAACCTTAATGAAGACCAATCTTAATTAAAGCCCAAAAGATGATTTGTTTGAGATTATGTGCCAAGATAATTTGTAAGCCCAAAATATAAATATAAATATGCCCAATTACTTAATTGAGGACCAATGGGAATTAATTCTTGAGCCCTGATGAGTATGAATAGATCGGTGCAAGACTGGCCGAGGGAAATGCTGAAAAATATCAAAGAACTGACCGATTGACATGATGAAGAATAAATAAAACCAGATCTCTAAAGTCAATCCATAAGGGTACACCAGCTTAAGTCGATTGGGGACACCCCTAAAACGACCGCCAGTCGACCCAAGCACACTCGGTAGCTAGACTGACCGAGCGTACCAGCAGGGGCAATTTCTAAAATTGACGCCAACGATCTCTTCCGAGATCACTTTAACAGCTGTCTCAACAATAAATTAGGGATTGAATCTCGAGATTCCTACTCAGGTTAGCAAATCAAAAAGATTACGCCCGACAAATCGGGGATTCACCCCCATCACCTCCCGAGAACCTAGCCCCATACACAACTATAAATAGCAACGACTACAAACCACAAAGGTACGCCAAGGAATACATTTTCTACACATAGTTCTACATTTTGAGAGTTATTATCTACTTCCTATCCGCTAACTTAAGCATTGAAGAACAATAGGTTGGCACCCCATCGGTGTCTATGTTCTAACACTTTTCAGGATCACAACCGAGAGGTGAGAGCAGCTCTATCGCCACTTTAGGAGTGCAATCAACCACTTAGCCGATCACGGAGTATCATCTAGATTCAGACACCAACATTTCGCACCGTCTGTGAGAATGACTGATCATTGTTCCTCTTTCTGGTGTTTCGTAATCTGAATGGTTGTCACAAGATCCATGGCCTCCGAAGGAAATCATCACCAAAGTAATCCCAAGGGGATCAACCGCCTAACGTCGAGCAACAACTATGGGATTTGACTCTACTAATCCAAGGTCTGGTTCACCAAAACCAGGCCATCAACCAAAGGCTCGATGAACAAGTCCGACTCCTACCTATTCCTCCTTTCCCCCCTCGGATTCCTCCTCCCGAGGATAGGCAAGTGGATGTCCCCCAACGGCCTAATGATCGAAGGTAAGGCCCAGAGGAGGATCCAACCGAGCATGAGGATATGGCCGAGAGCAAGGCTCGTCCTCATGACCAAAACCAAGGCCCCAGACGAGCCGAGGGCACCCAACCTGAGAAGACCGAAGCCTTCACTGCTATGGACGTCAAGCTAAGGGAAGTTAAGGACCAACTCAATAACATGATGGCAGCTATGAAGGGAGAAATTGTAGTGATTGTCAACGAGCTCGAGCAAAAGACAAATTTATCGTTATCTGCAACCATTATGCTCGAACCCCTGCCATCTAAGTTTAGGATGCCATAAATGGATGCACTTGATGGGCTAAAAGACCTCTTGGACCATTTAGAAACGTATAAGGCCCACATGCACCTGCACGCAGTCCTAGACAAAATCATGTGTCGAGCTTTTCCGACCACTCTGAAGGGATTAGCTCGCATATGGTTCAACAAATTAAAAAGTGGGTCCATCTCCTCGTTCACCCAATTGAGAAAATTATTCGTGGGACACTTCATTGGTGGCCAACGACATTTAAGGCCGGCCACTTACCTCCTCAATGTCAAACAAGGAAAGATCAAGACCTTACATCACTACGTGACTTGGTTTAACGCCGAAGCTCTAAAGATAGATAACATCGATGACAAAGTAGCATTGATAGCATTCATGGGTGGCCTCTAGCCAATAAAGTTTCTCTTCTCGCTAGCAAAGGCACCCCCGACTAGCATGGCTAAGCTCATTGTGAAGGCCCAGAAGCACATGAACGCTGAGGACGCTATGAATGCCCTAGAGGACCGATCCTCTGAACTGACCAAGAAAGGTGAGCAAATGGAGAAGACCGATCGGAGGAAGCAGGAGGAGATAGACCGATCGAGGTAGTCCCAAGACTTATATCAACTGCAACACGATCAGGCTAACTCCAAGCAGCCCCGAATACTGATCAGTCGCTTTGAGAAGTATACACCTCTGAACACTTTTGTCGAGCAGGTTCTGTTGCAGATCAAGGACGACCCTAAGCTACGGTGGCCAAAAAATCTTAGGGCCTAACCGAACTATCGCAATCCTGACAAGTATTTCCATTTTTATGAAGATCACGGCCACAACACCAAAGACTGCTTCAACTTAAAGGAGCAGATTGAAGTACTAATCCAGAGAGGAAGGCTCAATAAATTCCTGGCCGGTTGGCAGACCAGAGAGGATCCTCGTGGCCAGAAGGATAGACCACAACAACCTCCCAGGGATTAGGACAAGAATCTTGCAAGAGAGGTCTGAGTGATCTCTAGAGGATTCTCTAGAGGACAAGAAAGTGGTTCTTTCAGAAAAGACCACTCTAGGTGCCTGAGGACCAAGGGTCCCAATGATGTTTGTATGACCAATCGATCGACCGAGCAAAACTACAAAAATTAAGAAGATCATAACCTTCTCAAAAATTGATGACCGTGGAGTCCAACAGCCACATAACGATCCCCTGGTCTTCACCATGGTTCTTGCCAATTATAAGGTGTATAGGATCCTGGTGAAGAATGGCAGTTCAACTGATATACTATTCCTCAATACCTTCGATCAACTCAATATAGGCAAAGAAAAACTATACCCGGTCAGGTCACTGTGAGGAACCCGCCCTCCTTTTCTCCCTTTTCTCCTCCGTTCCTCACATAAATGACATGTGCGTACGGAACAAACCACGAGAAGAAAGGAAAGAGGGATTTTTCCCCCAAATGCATCTGTGTTAAAGGCCGCACGATTCAGAGTTGCCACTTAGTTTTTGAATAAATCAAGAAACCAAAAACTTTCAAGGGAACTAGTACGTCCTTACCAGAGAAAATAGTTCGGGATCTAGGGTACGAAAAGAAAAGGTGTTAGGCACCCCTCTCGCTCGATCCGAAGATCAGCCTCTACTTAACTGTTCTATTTTGTTCTTATCTTAAATTTATCAAACGCAACACATACATAAAGGGGATTGAAGAGAAAATATTAAAAAAGAAAAATAATGAAATAAAACCTAACCTAAAACTAAGGCTTTCTATGCATACTTACACTTAAAGGCGTGTCAAAAGTGGGAGATGACATCATATCAGTCCAGTTGATGCATATAAAACATACTATTTAAAGCATAAAAAAATACAAAAAAGGCTACTAAAAGCCACTGGTTTTTAGCAAAGGTGGCGTCCCTCACCTCCAACCTGGAGCGCACCACTGGTCTATGGTGTGCGCCACTTCTAGGTCTTCTGATGTGGTGCGCGTCACTATGGGACAGTGAGCTCATCATTTAAAAGCCTGAAAGAGGCTACTATTTTTAGAAAATAGTGTGCTAGTGTGTGGGTGTGTTTTTATTTACAATAGAAAGAAATACGAAAGAAGGCATTTTAACAAAAATTCTTACAGGTAGAAAATATATAGAAAAGGCTACCGAAAGGGCTACTAGAAGCCACTGGTCTTCAAACAGATGTGGCATCCGCCACCTCATGACCTGGCGCACCACTGGGACATGGCGTGCGCCAGTTTGGGACTCTCTGAAAGTGGCACGCGTTACTATGGAAGAGTGAGCTCGGCACCAGGAGGTCCAAAAGGGGCTACTGTTTTAAGAAAAATAGCGTGCTCATGTGTATGTGTTATTATACGAAGAAGAAAAAGAAAAAGAAGACTATATATATTCTTAAAGCTAACAAAAAAAGACTAAGAGAAGGGACAATTAACATATTACTCTAACAACAATATTTAAAATATGCTTGGACGACTAATTAGAATAAAAGAAAGAAAATCGGGGAGAATGAGACCAACGACCTCTTCCTCCCCTTTTACGATAAAAAAGAAGTTTTGAAAGGTAGACAAAATGAATAAAAGAAATAGATGAATAAAGGGAACCTACCGTATATCTCGGAAGCAAAGTGAAGTTTTAAGCAATTTCTAGGGCTTTTCCTCACGTACGACACGTCCTCGAAAAACTTTTCTCGCGATCTTCGAGCCTTTAAAGTTCTTCCAATGCAATGGAGTCTGAAGTCTCAGGTAGTTCAAAGTGATGTTTTGGGAATTAGCTTAAGCTTAAGTTGTTAATTCGGCAAAGGTTCGACTCGGGGGTCGGGTCTCAATTCCGTAGAGATTTGGCACTCTTAGAATTGGGGATCTACTTTGAGGTGTGGGAGGATCCTATTTATAGAATTTTGGGTGAGGAGCTGACTTGGTGCCGAAGTCTCCTCTCAAGGTGGCGTGCGCCATGTTGAAGGGGGTGTGCGTCACTTTGAGGTGGCGCCCGTCAGGGGTAAAGGTGGATTTAGGGCATTGACATGACTTTGAAATGGTTTTAAAAAGGTTATGGCGTGATGCTAGAGACTTGAGTTTTGAGGTGGCATGGGGTTTTCTGGATGGAAGTGGCGTGCACCACTTAAAGGTGGCGCGGTGCTGGGTTGGCTGCACCAAGGGGTGTCTTTGGTATTTTTGGTGTTTTGGGGTGTTTCAAGGTGTTTCAGGATGCATTGGAGGACTCTTCAAGCTCTTGGACTCGTACGGAACCTCCTTTGACACGACTGATGTACACATTTCATCATTGAAAAGCTTGCGGGAACTGGCCGATGTTCGGTTTAGCTAGAATTAGGGTGTCTACAGTCACCCCTGGCAGGGTTCACCGTGGA
The DNA here is from genome assembly GCA_032361285.1 of Aequorea victoria. NCBI lineage: Eukaryota > Metazoa > Cnidaria > Hydrozoa > Leptothecata > Aequoreidae > Aequorea > Aequorea victoria. Next base: position 4,044 of record JAUTBS010178607.1, on the reverse strand, counting down.
GAAGATACAGCCGCTAGGGTCGATCGAATTACCCCTTACGATTGGCTCTAGCCTGAGGCAAGCAACTCAAATGGTCAACTTCATGGTGGTGGATTGCCCTTCGACCTACAATGCCATCCTGGGGCGACCGGCCCTCAATCAGCTAAAGGTCGTGACTTTAACCTACCATCTCATGCTCAAGTATTCAACCGACCATAGAATAGCAAAGCTGAGAGCCGACCAGACCATTGCTCGAGAATGCTATAACACCTCCCTTAGAGGGCCCAAGCTGAAGGAAACTCTGACCCTCAACATTACCAAAGTCTGAGATGCCAGCTCGTTCGAAGTCCGCGTGCATCAGTTTATAGTCGTGCCGGACTGCGAGCGTCAGTTTATAATCATGCCAAACTGCGAGCAATAATTTATAGTTGTACCAAACTGTGAGCAACAGTTTATAGTCGTGCCGGACTTTGAGCAACAATTTATTGTCGTGTCGGACTGTGAGCATCAGTTTATAGTCGTGCCAGACTGCGAGCATAGTTTAAGGTCGTGTAGGACCGTTTATTCAATTTTGGATCATGGGACGGACCCAAAAGCTCTAAGTTTTAGGTCGTGAGACGGACCCAAATCACTCAGTTTAAGGTCGTGAGATGAACCTTTTTTAGAATCCCGGGGTGCGAGAATGAAGCTTGGCATGTAAGAAAAGTAGAACGATTGAGGATGAGTTTCGCAAACTATCGGAGACAGACCCCAAATTTTGAAATTTTAATTTTTAAACTGATAAATTTTGTCAAACGGGAGGCGGACACGTGGCAGGCGCCACGTGGCCCTAAAGAGATGATGTGGCGCGACACCATATAGATTGGCGTACGAGGAGTGAGGTGGCGCTACGCCAGGTGTCAATTAGATGGATTGGCGTACGAGGAGTGAGATGGAGCTGCGCCAGGTGATGATTGGACTTCCCAGCGCTGGAGGAGGGAAGTGGCGCGCGCCAGGAATACCAATAGTCTGAGATTTTCTTTAAATTTGGCCGGTGGTTCATTTGGTCGTACGCGCATCTCTACTCTCTACTCTCTCTATCCTCTCTTTCTCTATACTCTCTACTCTTTCTTACTCACATGGCAACCAATGATGATCAGACGACTAGAGGCACGGGCCATGAGGCAAACCCAGCCCCTGTCGCTCCAGCAACTGCGGTCCCGGCACAGTCCGGCGGGATCCAGAGTACGGATTCCTTCTTCAGAAATCTTCTTGCACTTGGAGGACTCAGCGATTCCCTCTCAAGCTATTCCTAGCAGGAGGGCTCCCAGCATTCCACCATCATGGATGGCCTGCTCAATATTACCGACGCTGCTCGGGCTACAGAGGAGAGCGGACCTTCGGAGCATTACACCGCTGAGGAGCCAGAAGTGGACAGCCCTCAGGTCCCAGATCCCTTCCGCGGGGTTCTGGCCGGGGAGATGTCAGGGGGTTTCGATTCGGTGAGATACGACCCTCTGGCTCATTCTTGGGAGTTCCTGTCAGCCTCCCGCTTCTACTACACCAACTCCAGCACGGAGTCGGATCAGCTTCTTTGATCACCGAGTTTCCATCTCTCGGTGTCGAATCGCCAGCTATGCCTTATTCCTTTTTCTATTTCAATTCTGCTTTAATCAAACCAAAAGAAATCTAAAAAACTTAAAAAAAGATCTTGGACTTAGATCTATGCACAGGGTAGGCCCGAAGCGTTTGTATGAATGGTTTCTCAGAATATAACACCAAACAACTTAAACTCCTAAATTTAAAACATATTTGAACTTAGAAATATAGTATGCCTAGGATGAACCCCGTATTTCTTTTATTCCATTTTTTTGTATATGTGTATGTTTGTGGTTCTCTGCCGTTGGGTTGCGTGTTAATGTATCCCGCGGTAGAAATTTTTTGTTTGTGCCCCTAGATTAATATTTTTACGTTTTTCGAGGGGAATTTTTTTTTTGGTTTTGGTTTTGGTTTTGATTAATTCGAAACTTGGGTTGCGTATCAATGCTTCCCGAGATGAAATTAACGTTCTTTGTCCCAAGATTAACGTTTTCACATTTTTCAAAAGGAATTTTTTTTATTTATTTTTGGTATTTTGGGTATTTTAATTGACTCCGTCTTGGGTTACGTATCGAAGTTTCCCGATGAGGGTGGGGCTTCCCTTCAGTCTGGCCAAATCAGGTTACACATTGGGTCTTACAATCGACGGCTGAATAGACGATCCGAATGTTTCCCTAATTTGGCTGGATCTGCGCTAGTCTCGACTAACTTTAGGTCGAGTCGTACGTATTTCCGAGGGAATTAACTGACTTATTTTTGTCCCTAGATTAATGTTTTCACATCTTCCTAGGGTGTTTTTAGTTATTTTTAGTTACCTCCATCTTGGGTTATGCATCGACGTTTCCCGAGAAGGGCGGGGCTTCGATTCAGTCTGCCCGAATCAAGTTACACATTGGGTCCTGCGATCGATGGCTGAATGGACGATTCAAATGTTTCTCCAATTTTGCTGGATCTGGGCTGGTCCCGACCAACTTTAAGTTGAGTCTTACGTATTCTCGAGGGAATTAACTTACTTATTTTTGTCCCTAGATTAATGCTTGCACATCTTTTTAAGATGTTTTTGGATATTTTTAGTTAACTCCATCCTAGGTTACACATCAACGTTTCCCAAGAAGGGCGGGGCTTTCCTTTAGTCTGCCCAAATCAGGTTACACATTGGGTCCTGCGATCGACGGATGAATGAACGATCCAAATGTTTCCCTAATTTGGTTAGATCTGCGCTGGTCCTAACCAACTTTAGGTTGAGTCGTACGTATTACCGAGGGAATTAACTCACTTGTTTTTGTCCGTAGATTAATGTTTGAACATCTTCCTATGGTGTTTTTGGGTATTTTTAGTTAACTCCGTCTTGGGTTATGCATCAACGTTTCCCGAGAAGGGCGGGGCTTCCTTTCAGTCTGCCCGAATCAAGTTACACATTGGGTCCTGCGATTGACGGCTAAATGGACGATCTGGATGTTTCCCCAATTTGGCTGGATCTACGCTCGTCTCGGCCAACTTTAGGTTGAGTCGTACATATTCTTGAAGAAATTAATTGACTTATTTTTATTCCTAGATTAATGTTTGCACATCTTCCTAAAGTCTTTTTAGGTATTTTTAGTTAACTCCATCTTGGGTTACGCATCAACGTTTCTCGAGAAGGGCAGGGCTTCCCTTCAGTCTACCAAAATCAGGTTACACATTCGGTCCTGCGATCGACGGTTGAATGGACGATCCGAATATTTCCTCAATTTGGGTGGATCTGCGCTAGTCCCAACCAACTTTAGGTTGAGTCGTACGTATTCCCGAGGGAATTAATTAACTTGTTTTTGTCCCTAAATTAATGTTTGCACATCTTCCTAGGGTGTTTTTGGGTATTTTTAGTTAGCTCTATCTTGGGTTACTCATCGACGTTTTCCAAGAAGGGCGGGGCTTCCCTCAGTCTGCCCGAATGAGGTTACACATTGGGTCCTGCGATCGACTGCTGAATGGGCGATCCAAATGTTTCCCCAATTGGGCTGGATATGCGTTGGTCCCGACCAACTTTAGGTTGAGTCGTACGTATTCTCGAGGGAATAAACTAACTTGTTCTTTCCCCCAGATTAATGTTTGCACATCTTCCTAGGGTATTTTTGAGTATTTTTAGTAAACTCCTTCTTGGGTTACGCATCAACGTTTTCTGAGAAGGGTCGGGATTCCCTTCAGTCTGCCTGAATCATGTTACACATGTTAGTCCCAAGGTTTCTGTTGTCCCAATAATCAACCCAAAGGGGGGGGTGAATGGGTTATTTGGCAAACTTAATATCTTTTTCAAAAACTCTTTAACTTTTAATGGTAGATTAAAAACTGCTGTATAAGAACAATAAGAAAAGAGTTCAAAGAAAAGAGATACAAACAGATTTTATAGTGGTTCGGTCTTCCCGACCTAATCCACTCCCCAAGAGCCTTGGGATTTTTGAATCCAATATAACTGATTCTTGGATGGGCGAATCGAAGCCTCGTACACCT
>JAUTBS010178606.1:0-19347 GCA_032361285.1 Aequorea victoria | reverse complement strand
TCCCACCCACTCCATCACAAAACTAAAAATCTCAACCCAAGTCACATCCACGTGAACTTGATAACAACCGACACAAGATTCAATAACAAATCACCCTAGCCGAGCTAGACACGAGGTATACATTCCACCCCAGACCAAGTCCATGCATGAGATAAGCCATAACATGAGTGGAGATCAAAATATACATTTTTCAGCCATAAACAAGCATTTTAACCCATGGTTACTACTTTAAATAAGAAACAAACAAGACTTGAGGCAAGTAGAGCATTAAAAACTTAGTTCTCATAACAGAATGAAATTTCAGAATCTACCACAGTACTTCTAAAATACCTTAAAATTATCAAACGTCCATGAACAATTCTTCCAATCTACACAGGACTAAATAAAGGTATTATCTACATTTTTCATTCAGAGACCAAAGTCTGGTTGTGAACAGAAAAGGGTCTAAAAATTAATTTAACAGGGGCTATCGAAATAGGGACCTGTTTGAAAAAAATGGTATATCTCAAAATTTACCAACTAAAGTGACTTTTGTAAAAATGAGGATGATTCTAGACTTATATATCTATCTTTGGATACGTAGATTAACGTAAGGGAATTTTTATGGAGGGAGATATGAAGCTTCAAAATTGACTATGAATCTGTCTCACTTGTCACAGATTGTTCTCAAATGTCAAAGGGGTTCAAAAATACTTTTTTAAGCTTAACCAAACATTATATATGTTTAAAACATCCCAAAGAAGCTATGGTAAAAATAGGTTTTTATTTAAGTCATGTTTGGTACACACGAGAATTGTTGGAAAGGTCTCATTTCAGTTATGCCATTTTCTGTTTCTCACGTTTTCAACAAATCAACATAAACTCCTATTTCTTCCCAACTAGAGCATGTCCGAATATATCAAAACAATATCATATAAGCATGTTAAGGTTCATATTAAGTTTCTACAACGTTTGTCCATTATTTAGAGTCCATTTAGAAAGTCCATACAACAAGGTTTTTAACTAATTTCATGGTTCAACAACCTATGTCCATCTTCTTCTATTTTTCATCCATTATTTTTATCTTATAGAGGATGAGAGTGAAGAACATGATATTAGGGAAGAAATATAATATTCTAAGAGATCCTTACTTTAGGTTTCTAGAGCTAGAAGTTGGATAAATCTTTTGTGCTAATCTCCTTTTTCTCCTTCTCCTTCTTCTTTCCTCTTTCTTCTCCTTCTTTTTCTTTTCTTTTTCTCCTCCTCCAAGGGGGGGTTGCCGAACCACTAGGGGGAAGGGTTTAGAGAGAGAGTGGAATTGGGGAAATGGGAAGAAGTTTTGGGAAATGAAGGGTATTTATAGGCAAAATATTAGAATTTTAGAAATTAATTAAATCAAATCTCATGAAATTAGTCAATCCAAGGGCCTTTCAATCCACTATTTGATGACATTGAATAGTCATGGAGGGCACTATTAGGGTACTCCCAAATAGTTGATGGGAATTGGGGAAAAGATGAGTATTATAGCATTAATTTTTCTTCGGGTAGTTTTCTCCCATAATTTAATTAATCCATGTTTCTTTATATTCATGAATTATTTTTAAGTGTATAATTATTTCACAAAATAATTTAATTAGTATAGAAATAAATTTAAAATGTGTTGAAATGAATTTAAAATGCCAAACAATGCTTACTTAAAAATCAAGCAAACTTTCTCCTAATTTCTTTCCCATTTTCTATTTTTTTTTTAAATCAAAACATCACCATCACTCCCACTACATGTTCAGCCGGCCAAGGGCTATTTGGGTACTTCCTAATTATTTTATTTTTTGTATTTTTATAATTTAGATAATTCATGTGGATTCCATTTTAATATTTGATTAAAAATTGGTCTTTTAGGTTATTTTTCAAGGCTTAATTCATAATATAGTTTAATTCTATTTAATTGACTTTTAAATTAAAATTTAATTCATTAACTTAATTAATGAGCTCATGTGTTTGAATTTCCATGTTGAACTTTAATCCAAATTCTCATGTTTAGTTTGTGATCAAGGTGACCAAACTTTATTTTTTAAACTTGACTTAATTAAATTAAATTCTAAGCTCAAGTGGCTAATTGTTTGATTATTTTAAGTGTTGAACCATTGACTAACACTATTGGGGTTTTTGTGATTCAAATTCTAGGGTTTGAACACTTATTAATTCAATTAGGATAAAATTACGCATAGGTTCGGTTTTATAAAAACCCAGGTCATTACATAGAGCTTGTGTATTGGATCTCCCAGGCAGTTGGGAGGACCATTTATCCTTGATTGAATTCGCCTACAATAATAGCTTCCAATCATCTATAGGGATGGCACCTTACGAAGCGTTGTATGGAAGAAAATGTCGAAGTCTAATTTGTTGGGATAAAGTCAGGGAGTGGAAATTGTTGGTACCGCAGGTTGTGTAAATGATGGCTGACAAGGTCAAGTTGATATGAGAAAGGCTGAAGCAAGCTCAAGACAGACAGAAGAGCTATGCAGACAATAGGCGTCGAGATTTGGAATTTGTGGTGGGTGATCATGTATTCTTAAAGGTATTTCCTTGGAAATGTGTTATGAGATTTGGCAAGAAAGAAAAGTTAAGCCCTCGTTACATTAGACCCTACGAGATCATTCAAATAGTTGGGAGTACGGATTATCAATTGGCATTGCACCCGAAGCTATCTAAATTACACAATGTGTTTCACGTATCTGCGTTGAGAAAGTTTATGCCCGATCTCTCACATGTTTTGACAACGTAGCCGATCGATTTGAAGCTAGACTTATCTTATGATGAAGAACCTGTAGCTATTTTGGATAGAAAGGAACAGGTCTTGAGGAATAAAGTTATACCATTAGTAAAGATCTTATGTCGCAGTCACACGGTGGAAGAAGCCACCTGGGAAAGAGAAGAGGAGATTCAGCAAAAGTACCCACACTTGTTCAAATAAGGTACATTTTAATTTCGGGACAAAATTTCATTAAGGATGGGAGAATGTAACATCCCAACGACTATGTTGTAATATTAATTAGATGAATTAATTGGCCAATTCAGTATTTTTAGAGGGAATAAGAGTTATTGTGTGTAAATATCATAAGAAGAGGGAGTTGTGAGCAATTGTTGAGTTGTGGTTTGACCTCCTGAAAAAATCAGGAGAAATGGGAGCTAGTAGGTGGGAGAGTCAGTTTTTGTTTGTTAATTGAGAGAGAAAGTGATCGATTGAGAGAAGAGAGAAGAGAGAAGAGAGGAAGAGTAAGTTCTAGAGGAAAACCTCGTAAGAGAAAGAGGAGAATTTCTGAGGAGATGAAGCAGACGAAGAAGAAAGGTAGAAAAAGTGTTATTCTGCCATTAACGAGGTTCATCAAAATCCTTGAGGTAAAAATTGTGTCTTTAACTTTCTAGTGTCGTATACCATGAAATACCCCTTAGTTGAAGTATAGAACCCTTTCTCCCTTAGTTCTTCTTGACTCTAGAAATACATGTGTTGTAGAGCTTTTATTTACTCCAATATGGATATTCTTGGTGAGAGAGGTAACCTGGAGTTTAGTTCCTTAATCTTGATAGAAAGACCTTTTTAAGAAATTTTGGAGTGTTGGAGGAGAGAGATATGAAGGAGAGAAGTTTGTGAGTGTTGTTGAGCTTTGGACGAAGTAGGAAAACCACATGATTTCACCCAAACAGTCCTTTGGGTTGGAGAAATACAAAAAAATAGAGCATTATGAATTACCGAGATTTGAGTCAACCCATTTGGAGCGTGAGTAAACCCAAAGTTGTATGGCCTCTGTTGTTGTAACAAGCGGTATCTTGAGTCGACCCACGAAGCATGTGAGTCGACACAGCGATATTCAGCTCTCGGTAGTTTTGATAGGCGGGGGAATGGGTCAACCCAAGAAGGGTGTGTGTCGACCCAAGCATGAACCAATGGTGTGAGTCCACCCAAAACCTTGGAGGTGTTGACTCATGAGTTTTTTCTCTCGGTAGTTTAGCAGGCGAGGCTTTGGGTCGACGCAAATGGGTCGTGAGTTGACCTAAGCATCAACCCTCGTGCACCTAAGTCGAGACAGATAGACACCAACGTCAACCCACACCTACCAACAAGCCTTTTTAGTCAACCCAAGAAAGGTGTGTGTCGACCCAAGTCCTGTGAGTCGACCCAGGCTAGGTCTGAGTTGACTCAAATTAAGAAAAACCTTCCTGTTCCAGTTGTGTTTTGGGGCGATTATAGATCCTTTTGGCCCTAAGTTACTTCGTGAAATATATCACTAATAAGCATATCTAACTCATGAAAACATAAAAAGGGTAGAATCATTTGAGGGTAAGGTAAATCCTTATACATGATTGTTATGCATTATAGGTTCTAGAAGGGTGTTTGAGGAGGAAGGCATGACGCCTCGTGATAGTGGGGGCCAACCTTAAAGCTTTTGGCTTAAAGGTGAGAGTGGATAGTCCTAGTAAAGTAAAATATGATGCATGCGTTTTCTTAAATGCTTTGCTAAACTATTTTGGGGTGATATCATGTTGTTCTAAAGAAGATGATTATATGAAGAATGATGTTGATCAATTATCTTGTGTTGTTGTAATCATTCTGGAATGAACTTATAAGATTAAAATGGCTTTTATTTTGTATGAGGTGTTGCTTGTATATGTGTTTCAAGTTAAGCGGGTAACCATCCCAAGCCCGAAGGTGATCAGGGCATAGTAGCCATAGTTGCATTGCCCTTATTGGGTAGAGGCGGTTTGTCCGTAACAGGGTCTTTTAAGGCATTACCCCATTGGGGCAGCCCAATGTGTGGGCAGTGATGCACCTACCACTGGTGTTGAAATGAGTGGCCCTCACACGCATCACTCAAATGAAAGTGTGTAGTGTTGGAGGTAACGGCACCATCGGAACTCCCAGTCGTGAGGTTAAATGACTACTTGGCCTGTTAAAAGAGTGTGTTGGGTGTCTGGTGATATTTCATATGTTTTTGAAACATATCATGGATTTTGGTGTTAATCCATTTATTGAAGATTGTACTGTAAAACCCGGTAGTAATTAAAAAATTTAAAACTTTTTATTAATAAATAAATAAATTAATTAAAACTAAAACAAATTAAATAAAATAATTGAATAAAATTAATTAACTAATTCAACTAATTAAAAATATGGTTAATAGAAATAATAATTATTTGGGAAATTTTCAGAATTTTAAGACAAGACATAACATATTTGAAAAAAATATTACAAGAAATTTGAATTTGAAAAAGATTATGCTTAATAAGGAAATTATGAATCTTCCAAATTTAAAGGAAGTAATCTCCTTTTGAATGCTGCAGCATCCTTTAGGATAGGTATGAATCCCTTCATTTATGGTTATGGTTGATCTGTTGAGGAATGTGGGAGGGGATTTAGCCTAACTTCCTGCATGCTCATTTTAAAACTCCCACCTTTCCTCCCTCAGCCCCCCCTCACGTCTTCCTCTTCTTTCCCTTCACAGCAACATTTTTCTTTCCTCAAACCTTTCTCTGCAATCTCACCCTCCCTCTCATAGCCATCTTCCTCCAGCAATCCCACCGCCACTACACGTCGCACGACATCACCGAGCCACCACCGCACACCGCATCGTTGTTGTCGTCTTCTCCCTCCGGTGAGATCATCTATCCCCCTCTGTTTTGTTCTCCCTATTCTTTTCATATAGTGGATATATAGGTATATATATATATATCATAGATTGGATAGAATAGATAACAGATCTTAAATATGTATAATAACATATTAGATGCCTGTATATATAATAGATTTAATATATAAAAGCCTAGAACCTAAAAATGCACAATCTGATACACACGTAGATATATGTATTATAACTGTGTATATATATATATATATACATGGAATTCCACACAAAGCTTATATATGTTTTTAGACGAAAAAACTCATTTAAAACTTGATAATTAACCTCTATGATGCATAAAATTACAAACCTTGAAGAAAGAAATAGAAAACGAACTCAAAGCTCGACTTTTAAAAAACCTGGTTCGTCGTTCTGGCGAATTCCGTCCAGATGGAATCACCAGAGTTCGGACGAAATGAGGCAGTGTCGACCCTTTGGCCACAGGTTGAAATCGTCCGGACGATTTTGGGCCAAGTCCAGACGGATTGAGGCAGAGTGTCCTCTTTTGATAGTTTTGAATTATTTTGACTCCTTTTTGGTTTAGGGCTTGTTTGGTTGAACCCTAAATGTTAAACCAAGTTATTAATCAATGATGTAAATGTTGGAATCATGTTAATAATGTTTAATTATTAAAAACATTATCAAATGTTTGATTAATTATAAGTCGTAATTAATTTATAATTAAACATAATAAATCTAAGGACATTATAAATAAATTTTTAAAGGTTTAAAGACGCCGTTTGGGGCACCAGTATAATGAACACATTTAAATTAAATAATAATTTAATTGAATCACAAATAAAGAATTAAAATCCTAATTACTGAGTAAGGGATCGTTTAGGTAGTTAGACCGATTATTTATACTTGTTGTTTATTGGTGTTGTGCATTTTATCATTTAGGTTGACATAGTTTCATCTTGCTAGTTTCATTTCTTTCATTCCTGCGGATATCAGGTAGGTGTTTGTACGCTACGTATTTTTATGAAAAACCCCTATTTCCCTTAAAATGTTTTAAGTGGAAAAATATAAAGTATGTTTTAAATTCTTTTTAACTGTAATGTACTATTTGTAGTATCTTTTAAACTCAAATTCATGGTAGAAACTTTTTAACGCAACAAAGTATACTTTTATTCATCTATTAGTGTGATATTGATGTCATTTTGGGACCATGTGAAAGTCTAGGGGATCAAAAGCCCTCTACGGAGGTGACTCTGGCCGCTAGAGAAAAGACTAGTTTGATTCCGTGGTGACTCTAGTCGCTCAACGGTTCAAGGGACAATCCGGTGCTTCCGGTGACCTGAACTGGAATCGTCAGTGCAAAAAGACTCAGGCGCCATCGTGAAGTCACTCCTGTTCGATGTTGGATCCAACGGGCCGAGGCATGTCCTGAGATATAGATGTTGGCATTTGGTTATTGTTAATGCCCAGGATGTTGTTCCTGTGCTTTGGTTCCCCTGTTACATTTTTATGATCATATCGTACACCACTATTATTACTGTTGGACATGTTTATGTCATTGGGATATGTTATATGCGAAGATTTGATTTATTGCACTTTCTGTTGTCCTGTTTGATTTTGTGAGTATCTCGTCATGTTATCGAGCTCACAAGGAAAGAAAGAAATATATAAATATTTTGAACTGTAAAAATTTGGATGTGTGATCATCGCGTTTATCTATACTGTGTATTGCTACCATGATATGTTTATTTTATCAGTCTATTTTATCTCCTATTTTAGAACTGTACATCACTATACGTACTTTATTCACCAGCATTACTGATGGTGTTTTCATCCACATTTTCAGGTTTCCAGTGACGAGGCATGAGATTAGTTTCGAGCTCTGCAGGGGATCCGACATACGAACTCTAGGATGCATTTCATTTACATTTATTACTTCCGCATTTAGATTACTCATCACAGTTGATTATTTATCATGGATTGTTAGATGATCTATTCATCTGGATGTTGGGCTATTTTTCCCCTGTTTTGGATATGACTTGATTGGGTGGTTGTCCTAAATTATTAATTTATAAATTTAACAGTTTAATTCAGTAAAAATGAATTTATAATTAGCATATAAATAACTAATTAATTGGTTAGGCTTTCTTAGTTTAGTGGGCTAAGGCCCATGATCCATGGCCGGTCACGGCTCATAAATTGGGGTGTGACATGTACTCTTTCTTTTATGTTACAACTCATAGGATGTACTTTATGGTGAGTGTGTGTAAAGATGATTTAATCAACTATTTTCAATATACATGTTTTATGTTCTATTTCACTTTAATACTAAGCCACCCTCCTATAACCTTGTGGTTGCACATCATAGCATTGGGTAGATGTATGTGCACATATGCCGAAGGAAGAGATTATGAAAACATTAGACATGAAGATTATATTTTTTTGTCTTTTGGGTTGTAATTCTATCATAGTCGATATCTGTATGGTTGCATGGATAATAGGGACGGTGTATCCCATATGTTGATTCCACTGATGTTCATCGTGATAGTGATGGACTAGTAGAATTTAGGTGTGATTGATAACTTTCAAGTAAATGATTGGCTCATTATGATGGATTTTGTATAATAGGCCGTTCGAATAGGTTGTGTCATACCACTCCGAGTAGGAATATCTACCCTCGGGGGAGCGGGTGTGACAATGCAAAAGTATTTTTAACCTGATATCAGGATGCTTTTGGAGGGCTAAGATGGGTTGATCGAGTGTTTACAATAGGAAGTGGTTGTAGGGTATTAAACCCCAAATGTATGTCCCATCTCACTTGTGCAACGTCTTATCTGATGAGAAGGGTCTCAGTATTGTTTCTGCTGAAATACCTATGTTCTAGTGAGAGAAGGAGAGAAATGGAGAAGACAGGTTGAGAGATTCATAGAGGGAAGATGATGGAGATGTGAGGAGTGAGAAAATCCCTCACATCAGTTCTGGGAGACGGGAAGAAGAGGTGTAAGAGGTCTGTGGAGCCATAGAAGATGTCCCAACATCTTCGGAGGTGGGTCTCGGATGCTCAACACCCGGTGAGAAACAATTGATGGATGAAAGAGCTCGATCTATGATCTTTCTTGAAAGGTAAAGTTTTGATCTCTTCTTGGTTAGAGAAGGAAAACCCACTGTTGTATTTTGAGTTGGTAGTTCATGCTTAGAGATGGATTTTCTTATCCATCTTAGAGTTCATCCATGGAGGAAAATATGGAGTTAATGTGGTAATAATCATAATAGGTGACCCTTTGGTGGTTTTAGAGTTGTTTATGTTTGACGGTTGAGGGAAAAAGAGGATGGATGTTGTGTACCCTAAGAGTTTTGGACCTAAAAACACATTTTTTCCCCAAACGAAATGTTTGAACAGTGCGTCTGAGAAACAGAGCATCGTTTCTGTGTGAGTGTGAGTCGACACAAGCATGATGGGTGTCAACTCACTCATGTTTAGATCCCGAGAGTTGTAACAGGCGGTAGTTTGAGTCGACCCAAGGATCACGAGAGTCGACTCAAGGGTTTGAGCTCTTTGTTGTTTGACAGGCGAGGTGGAGAGTCGACCCAAGATTGATGGGTGTCGACTCAAGTGGTTTTTGCTCTTCATAGTTTTGACAGGCGGGGACTTGATTCGACCCAGGTGTGGTATGTGTCGACCCAACCTCAGCCCCTGCATGTGAGTCGACCCAAGTGGTGTATGTATCAACCCAAGTTGGGGCCCAACACGCGCGTGAGCTGAGTCATGTAGATCGTTGCCTCAACCCAAGCCTAGTTTCTATGCTGTTGAGTCGACCCAAGTGTGGGGTGTGTCGACTCAACCCCAGCCAGCCTGCATAAGTCGACCAATCTCAGCCCTAACATCGACCCAAACCTTCCAGCAAACCTTTTAAGTCGACCCGATGGGCGGTGAGTCAACCCAAACCCTGTTAGTTGACTCGTTGAGGGTCTGAGTCGACTCAAATGAGGAAAAATATTTCTGTTCCAATTGTGTTTTGGGGTGTTTGTGGACCCTTTTTACCTTAGGTTTCTTCATAAAAGTTGTAGGTTATGGCCCTATCTAGCCCCTGAAAGCTTAACAGAATTGTTTATAAAGGTTTAAGATGATAAAATGGTTTTACCAAGTGTTGTAAGAGGGAAGACCTTTAATAAATAAAAGATGTGGTGACCTTAAGATGCATATCAGTTATGAGTTCATACTCATTCATGAGTTATGTTGTGATCTAGGTCCCGGATGATGGCTGTGGACGGTGGAGCGACGTCTCCAGTTTTGTGAGGTGATTCTTATGATGCGGATATCAGGTGAGAGTGACTAGCCTATTCATAATGATTAGCATGTTGTGAAATGCTTTATATACATCTATGAGCATGTTTTCCTGTATGCATGGTGCTATGCAATTCTCATATTTAAAAAGGAGTTTTGTATAAAATATGTTATGAGCATGTGTTACTCGGGTTGATAAAATGTATTATAATTATTTTTCTTTATAAAAAGTGTGAGCATCTATTGCTTGTGTGGTTCGAAAAGTAGTTTCTTTATAAAAAGAACCTGAGCATGTGTTGCTTGTATGTGTGTGGTGATATCTTTTGTAAAAATATCGTTTTGTCAGAAAGTGCCAAGTTCAGACGGGTAACCATCCTGTGTCCAAGTTGATACGGCATAGTAGCTATAGTGGCATTGCCCATAATGGGTGTGTGGTGGGTGATCCACGTGTTGGCCTTTTAAGGCATTTTCCCAGTTGGGGATTGCTCGAGTTACGGGAAGAGATGCATCTACCACTGGTGACATATTGAGTGGCCCTCCTACACACCACTCGAAATTAGAAATGTTGTAGTAAGGTAACGGTACCGTAGAAACTCCTGGTCGTGAGGTTAAATGACTACTTCGCCACTAGATGACGTGTTGTATGTGGGTGTGCTAGTGAGCACGTATGTATTGCTATTAAGCATTTGCATGTTTGGCTATTAAGCCTTGGGTTTAGAAATATAATAATGTTTTCTAAACGAGTTGTGGGCCGTAGGACCGGTTGAAGCTTCTCAGCTATTTTAGGTTGTTGGGCTGGATATGGTATTTATATATCATGGTGTTTTATACGTGCCATTGTGTCGTTTATGCATCGGTATATGTATGTTTCATCATGAACATAAGTTGGGTCGTAGGGCCAGGTTTGAAAGGTTTACATATCATGGATATTTGGCCGTAGGGCCGTATATGTTGAAAAGATTTATAAAGCATGTTTAAATCATTTGGGTGGTCGTTAGACCGTGTGTAAAAGTATGAGGGTTTTTGATAAACCATATGTATTGGCGAGTGAGCCAGATCATGAGTGGGTTTTCCTCATGCATGTGTTGTTTTAATAAAATGTTGTTTCTATATGAAAACCTGCATGATTATACTCTGCTATCGTATGCTCTCGATTATGATGCTAAGTCTACTCTCCTGTAATCTTTGTGGTTGCAGATTGCAGCTTGGGGTAAATGTTGGTCCATAGTGCCAGGTGGAGGATCAGTCGTGTGATGAAGTCCTCGTAGTATAGTCTTCTTTGGTTTATACATGTATGTTGTATAGATGTTTATCAGATCATTGTTTATGGTTAGATTTAAGTCTTCCGCTGATTATATGTTGTATGGTGATGTATGTATGGTTTGGAGTTTTTCCTTAGTGGATGTTTGGTCGCAGCTTAATTGATGGTTTTAATTATCGTTGGATAATCTTATAAGATTTTATTGAGGAGAGATGACGTAGCACCACTCTAAGTAGGTTGAATTATCTTTCAGGGAGTGGGGTGCTACACACTGTGCAGAATTCTAACCCAAAATAGCCTTCTCAAACTCAATAGACTCTACCACTGACAGAGCATAAGCCGCGTACTTCTGCGGTGATCTAATTTCTCTTCACGGTTTGTTCTTTGCAATACTGTATTGAGACTGTGGTGACAAAATATTCTCTCTGTTAGGATGATGAACATCCTCTTATGTGTCACCACTGCCTTTCTATACCATATCTGAGTCCTGACACTCGAGCTCCACCTTCTTAAGAACTCCTTAATCACTGTCTTTTTTATCAGTGTGTATGCTTTTCTGAATTATAGAGTTCTCATAAAAAATTACATCTCTGCTAATAAGAAATTTAGGTGACTTAGGATTAGTAAGCCACAATCTATAACCCTTAACTCCAGACCCATAGCCTAAGAAAATACCTTTCTTAGCTCTCAGTTCAAGTTTGTTCTCACTAACATGTGAATAAGCAGGGTAACCAAAAATTCTCAAATTGGAGTAATCAGTAGACTTACCAAACCATACCTTTTTAGGCACTTGGCATTCTATAGCAGTGAATGGAGAATGATTTATCAAATATCACGCTGTAAACATGGTTTCAGCCCAGAGCATTTTGTCCAAATCAACATTAGACAACATACATCTAACCTTCTCTAACAAAGTCATATTCATTCTTTCAGTAACACTGTTTTGTTGAGGCGTATTGCTGTCTTTACGATGCCTCACAATACCTTCATTCTTATAAAATTGCTCAAATTTCTCAGAACAAAATTTTAAGTCGTTGTCACTTCTCGGACTCTTTGTCTTCTTCCCTGACTATTTTTAGACCATGATTTCAAACTGTTTGAAGGTTGTAAAAATCTCACTTTTATGCTTCAACATATAGACTCAGACTTTTTTGAAAAAGTCATTAATAAAGTTGACAAAATACCGAGAATCTGTATTTAACTTATACTGCGAGGGACCCCAAACATCAGAATGAATGTAATCGATAGTACCTTTTGTATTCTGAATAGTTGTACTGAACTTGACTCCGCACTGCTTCCCATGAACATAGTGCTCATAAAAATTTAGCTTTTCCATTTTCTAAACACCAAGTGCTCGTTTGGTAACATTTACGTTTACTATTTTTTATTTTTATTTTCAAAATTTATGTAAACTGTAAACAAAAACACGTTTGATAATATTTTGTTTTCAAAAAAGTATAAACAGTTTTCAAAATTTACTAAATTCTTGAAAATAAGAAAAATATGTTTTCATTTGTTTTGTAAATAATTTTTTATTCCATCTTTTTTCCTCTACCACCTACGGCCACAACTAACTCTTGCTGTCATTACCGGCTACCACTTTCGACTGCCAATTCCAGCCGCCACCTCCGGTCACCATCTCCGTCTACCATCTTCGACCACAATCTTCGATTACCACTTTCGACCATCATCTCCCATCACCACCTTGGACCACCACCTCCACATACCATCTCGGATCACCACCTTTAGTTACAATCTCTGCCTACCATCTCCGATCACCACCACTTTTATCCAAAAAATCTATGTGTCAAACATGTTTTTTGTTTTTATTTTTTATAAAAAAAATAAAAATATGTTTTCTGTTTACTATAAATAAAAAATAGAAGTCTGTAAACGTTGTCAAACATCACCCAAGCAAACCATGTTTACTCAAAATTGTCATTCCTCTCTCACTTATATGTCTAAGCCGCATATGCCATAACTGAATTAAATCTGACGCAGGAACTGTATATGAAGAAACTGCTGCAACATTATCCAAAACTGTAACTGAGTCAAATCTGACGCATGAACTGTATATAAAGAAACCGCTGCAACATTATCCAAAAATGTACTACCTTGTAGCATATAGAGGCTACCTGGTTTATTACTTTGATTAACACAAGATCACCCCTTTAGACCCTCGTGACTTTACCTTCAGTAGTGTACTTGCATCTATTGGAGTCCAGAGTACCCAAAGAAATCAAACTATTCTTTAAATCTGGTATGTGTCGAACATTAGATAAAGTCTTCATTATTCCGTCATGCATCCTGATCTGAATAATTCCAATGCCAATAGTTTTACAGGGCATATTATTCCCCATAAAAAATGTATCACCATTGATCGACTTATAGATTGAGAACCAATCTTGATTCGGGCACATGTAGTAAGAATATTCAGAACCCATAATCCACTCTTTTTCAGAACAGACATCCCCTGCACTAACTGACATAACACTTTCTGCACCATAAGAGTTTTCAGCAACACCAACAACTTTTGTATCCTCTTTCTTGTCCTTCTTATCTTTATCTTTATCTTTATCTTTAAATTTAGGGCACTCAAATTTGTAATGACCTAGTTTCTTGCAATAGTTACAATTTTTGTTTATTCTTGGATTTGGATCGAAATAATCATTTATTATGATTTTCCTTCTCAACTGTTCTACTCCTAACAAATAACCCTTCAGCATTATCCTCATTATCATTAGATACTATTTTCCTCAACTCTAGAAATGCAAACTCATTTTGGCATCTTATGTGAAAATAATATCTTTACCATATAATAGGATTGTGAAAAATGCACAAAAAATGCGATAAAGAACATAACACAATAAGTACTTGATCATTATCATCAATCTTAACAATAATATTTTTTAAATATAAAATAGTTCTATTAAAATCGTTAAGATGATCTTTAATAAACGTACTTTATTTCATCTGAAACGTGTACAAACGTTGTTTGAGATATAGTTTATTTGTGAGGGATTTGGTCATATAGACACTCTCAAATTTCAACTAATTTCTAGCAGCGGAAGTCCCCTCTCCAACCTCTCGCAGAACATCGTCTGCAAAACGTAATTGGATCGCGCTGAGAGCCTTGCTATCCATATCATCATTCTCTTTGGCTGATAATCTCTCTAGTGGGTTTTTCCTACCGAGTAGTGCTTTGTGTAATTTTTATTGAACCAACATCGCACGCATTTTCACCTTTCATAGACTGAAGCTGCTACTTTGTCCATCAAACTTCTCAACTTTGTATTTAGCCAACATGAAGATAACTAAGAACAATCACCAAAAGCTCTAATACCAATTTGTTGCGGCCAAATACGACCAAACAAGAAATCAATCAAAGCAATCACACAATAACACACAAGATTTACTTGGTTCGGTTAATCAACCTACATCCACGAGCGAGAGCGACAAATGTTTTCACTATAATGGAGAAGAGTACAAAGATTACACATAATGAGTCTTAAAAACCTCATAAAAAAGGCTTAGGGGCTAACGACGACAATTAGGGTTTATTTATAAACTTTCAGAAAAGTTGTAGAACATCCGGGCGCAAGTAACAAGCATCTGGACGCCAGTCTCCCAAGGGGGCTTCTGTCCAAAAATGTTCGAACGCTGGAGGGCAACGTTCGGACGCTTGAAGCATCCCATAAACGACGAACCCACTGTCCAATTCCGTCCGGACAGAGTCACGTTCGTCTGAACGTTCCCCATCAGAGGCAAATTTCAAGCCATATTCACCAAAAATAATACCACTTATATAAACCACCACATTCCCCCCCAAGCATAGCATTGTGGGTGTCGTTATATATATATATAAATAAATAAATAAACATAAGAACTTAAATATTGTTCTCTATGATTCTCCTCGATTTTTCTTGGAAACTAAGCAAGGCATTGATAAAAAGGAATAGAGGTCGGTGAAAATTATAAATTATTTATCCATCTTTCTACAATTAACGCAATTTTCTTTTCCTGACATTTCCTTGTTTTAATTTTGGACCCATCAATTGATTTGCTCCATGAAACTCAAAAGGCATAAAAGCACTCTAATACAATCTGTTCACGCGACTGGCACAGTAGCAAAAGAACATTTCTAATTTATAAATTGTGTGGAGATGTTTTAAAATTCACTCTTCTTCAACAAGTAAAAAGTTACATAACTCTAACATAACAAAACAATAAAATTATGCACTCTCCTAATGTTAAAGAAACCCCCAATCAGTGAAAATTTCTTTGTTGAGGAACAGTGCAAAAATTCCCAAGTGCAGAAAATAGAGAGAGAGATAGAGAGAGAGAGAGAAAAAAAATCTCTGACTTGAGAATTATGAAAATTTATGTAACAAAACCCCTAATTGTTTGGGTGTGCATCAGAGAGCGGGTCACCATTGAAAGCCGTTGAGAGGAATGAAAGTTTACCGCCGCTGAAAAGTATTGTCGGTGCTGCCGTTCTCCTTCACACCTTGAGACAAAAAGTGAGATGATTGAGAGCGGGGAGAGAGAGAGAGGGGAAGGTGTGAGAGTGGGGAAGAAAGCAGAGGGGAGGGCGTGAAAGGGATTTTTGCCCAAATAGGATAGTTTTTGCACTTTAATACCAGAATATAAGATTTTTTATTTTATTTCTAACCTACGTAAAAGCGTGTTTGCTAAACACGCTTTTAATGCAATTAAAAACGTTGTTAGCAAACACGCTTTTAATTAATACTGATTTGAATAAGTTTTTATTTATAGAAAGCGTGTTTGCTAAACACGCATTCAGTGCAAACTGAAAGCGTTTTTAGCAAACCTGCTTTTTGGTAGAATATAACCAAAACTCTGCACAATCTTAGATTCAGAACTTCATTACAAATTTTTTTCCAAAGCGAAAAAATGTTTTCTTCGAAGATTGAATTTCTCTCTCTCAAGGTAACTTTCATAAATCTTTCATTTCACTCTTAAATTTTGTCATACTCGTTCTAGATAAAGTAAGCGTTCATTTTATAGAGTAAAATTATCGATTATGATTAGATTTGTAGCATAATAATTTCAGAATATGATTATGAACAGTAACAATGAATAGTAAATAAGTAAATTATTTGCCAAATTTAACATGAATTTAATGTATACGTTGTTTAAGATGTATTTATTGTTTAGGAAGTAATTTTTGTTTAAGAAGTAATTTCATATGAAAAATCTTATTTGTATTGTGATTGCTGTTGTGATGTAGATCAATGATGGAAACAATGCAAATAATATTTTATTGGGGGGAAATATCATTAGAACCCGAAAGAAGGTGTATGTTACGATACTGAGGCCAAGGGTCTTTACAATATCAATCGGATGATGACTTTAACGGATTTGAAAGCGATGATGCTCCCAAGGGTGGCTCCTTATGGTGGCAATTACCGTCTGAAATTCAAATGTCGATATCCTTATAGGTTGGTTCAATCTGTCAAGATAATGTCAATAAATGACGATGACACGTTGGACATAATACTAGGTATGACGAAAGGTTCTCCTCAGAACTGCTTGTAATTCTATGTCAAGCTTGAAGGGATAGCGGTGGTATCGCAACTCATGATGCAAGAGACTAGCTCGTTCATGCATTTATTAATGCAAGCCAAGGATAGAACCAGTTTAGAGTTTGAACATAGCTTCGGGACTTATTATAATCTCGAGAATCCATCTCTGACCGAAACGCCAGATGTTCGGTCTAGTTATGGTGTACGTCCGCTGTCAACAGTGGAGAATGTGGGACTATCGTCGTCATTGATGGACACCAATCCACCTCGATCTCTATCCTTTTCTTAAGGGACAAGCACGACTCCAGTGGAGCACTTTATAAGTTACAGTGACTTTACAGATGATGATGTCTTAAATGTCAACAATAGAGGTGTTATGTCTAACTCGGATGAGGACTTGAAAACTTTGTTGATACAAAGCCAAGGTGATGACGACGACGAAGAGAATGTTAACTTAGGGGAAGATGGAAATGCCAACACTGAACTGGGTTGTTCTGCTGGCCCCAGTACTAGTACGATTCATGAAGCCGAGGTTGACATTCCATTCTTCACAAATATAGACATAGGTAATGATGGTTCAATCACGGCACGTGATTTTTACACTCGCGGTCGGACTTGAAATCCTCTAACAGCAGAATTGAAGAATGGGATGTTGTTCAAAGATAAGGAAGAATTGCAGAATGCTGTGAAGATGCATTACATTAAGAACAACAGACAATATGTAGTCATCGATTCGAGAAGAGCGACGTGGGTATGCCAATATATGAACGAGTGTAGTTGGTGACTTCAGGCGGCCAGAAAGAGTAGCCACGGGTATTTTGAGATTACCCAATATGCACACCACTGTGTTTACGGTAGGATGAACAAGGATCACCAGAACTTAGACTCCCAGTTCATTGCAACATCTATCACGACCGACATTGCTGTAAGATATACGTAACTTTATATTTTCTAGTAAAATATTTCAATATGTTAAGTATTATCCAGAATTGACATGAACTTGTGTTTTGTAAAAAAGTCCTGAAATACCCCTTACAACCATAATGACAACAGTGAACACCATTTACCAATACCAGATTTTCTACAAAAAAACATGATTGTGAGAACTAAAGCGGTAGAGATGGTATTCGAAAATTGGGATGAATCCTATAAGAAGATGCTGAAATATATGCATGCGTTGCGGATGTATCATCCAGGCACAATTGTGGAATGAAACTTAATCAATCCATCGAACGCAAACATCGTCGAGCTTAATTATGTGTTCTGAGCATTTAAATCTAATCATAATCAGTAACAGAATAACAAACTCAGCGTAACCGTCGTAACAAAATAATAGACTTCGCATAACTAATTATAACAGAAAAAGCTAAAGCTTTGGGTTGGCTATTAATGAACTTGGGTCGATCCATGATCGACTCATGAGAAGCTAAAGCTTGGGTAGCTTGAGTTGACTCAAAGACAACATTGGGTCAACTCATGATAAGTTTGGGTCGACCCATATTGACTCATAATAAGCTGAAACTTGAGTCGACTCAAAAACAATCTTGGGTTGACTCATGATAAGCTTGGGTTGACCCGGAGCTTATCATTACTGTAAAACTCGGTAATTTAAAAAAAATAAAAAAATAAAAAATAAAGTTAATTAATTTATTAAAATAACTAACTAATTAAAAATTGAATAAATTCATATTCCGAGAACTTTAAATAATAAATGATATAATAATAATATTAATGTTGATAGTAATTGAATAAAGAAAAAGAGGAAACAAAGAAATTAAAAACGAAATCTTTGTGCATTAGCTGGTGTTGACAGCTAGATTTTCTCAATATAAGTTTTAATATTACGGAGATAAGGTCTTAGGAAAAAAATCAAGGAACATGGTTCCTGATTTCCAGCCATCAATCCCTTTAAAAATGGAGTCCTCTCCTCAGAAGACCTCATCTCTCTGGTTATCCCTCACACCGTGATCTTCATCCTTCTCAAAAAACCCACCCCTCCCTCTCGGCTTCTTCAATTCCTGAAACCGCTGCTACCATCAGCAACCACCACCGCGAGAACACCAACGCCATCCATCGACGGCACAGCCACCACCGGTGACACCATCGCCAGCGATCATCTCCTTCTTTCCTCTGGTTAGTGTCCCTCACACCTTCTGTGTTGAAACAGATATATATATATATATATATAAATACATATAGATCACCATTATTATTTGTATAACCTTTGATTAAAGGTTCAATCTTCAATGATTCGAACCTATATAAAGGAATAAATTACACACGAAATATGTAAAGAGATGGAGATACAAATATAGTTATTTTGATACATATATTACTGTATATATATAACTGATATATATATATATATAACAGAAAATCATGTGTAAAAAAATATATATATCACATAAAAGGTTATGTATATGTATGTATATCACTCGGTTATATGAGAAAATAAGTATAAATAATAAACCATAAAAAAAAGAATAAAAAAAACTCTAAAATTAGAGATTTCAGCCATTGAAATCTCTGGTTCGAATCACATGTGGGTTAAGTCGACTCACGTTCCGTAGAAGCTGGTCCCGTCGCCAGTGAGTCGACTCACGTGGAGGGTGAGTCGACTCATGAAGCCATGCCCTCGGC